>VWYP01009374.1:283-22649 GCA_013400435.1 Pycnonotus jocosus
CCCCCCTTTTTTTTATTCCCCTCTCCAGGGCGGAGTGGGTTCCACTGTCTCTGTTTAATGAAGCTTTACGCGTTGTGTTTGAATGCCTTGAAAACGTGTTGATAGAGGGGTTTTTTTAAGTTAAATTTGTTTTCTGACTGATTTCTAATTTTTTTACAGTTCTACGGATAGAAAGCAGTAAATGCAGTGCCTTATTACCTGTCCAAGATTTCAACACAGTCTGATTTCTTAAACAAGAATGTTAACAGATTTGCCAGGTGAAATTACAGAAACTACAATCATGAGAAGCAACTCAGCCATTCAGCACTCTGCCAAATTCCACGTTATTGAGGTTTTTTTTAAAATAATCCTGCACTCTAAAATGTCTTACTAAATTTCTGTTTCTCCTCTGTTTCAGTTTCCAAACTGAAATTTGCAGTTCCATGGGTTTTTTTCTCATAACTAAATTACTTTTCAGTTGAATATATTTGTTGTGACTTTTCTCCCTCCAGTCCACCATCATGCTGTCATTTCTCTTACAGATTGTTCACTTTTTCTTTTTATGTTAATAACAGTAGAATCAGCTACATCTTGTCATATGTATAATTTTTCAAGGTACTAATTTGCAGTTCTGTTTAGTTAAGGTCAGAAAAGAGAATCCAAAGAAGTGTATGCAAGTAAAGACAGTAGCTAGAAGGCTACAAGAAGATTTATGTTCCTCACAAAAATGGATGTATTATTAAACCCCATTTTCAGTTTTCATTTCATTTCATTTTCTGTTTCTTAAGAATGTATTAGTTCTTCTATTTGGTGATTTATATATTTACAAAGAGACTCAAAAGTTTTGTCTTATTAAGAGAAAAAATTGCATAGAATGAGAAAAACTTCTTGGGTAACTCTGGAATCTTTTAACTTGTAAATTAGCAAAGAAAGCACTGAGATAAGTCTTTGGGAATATATTTGAAGTCTTAATGAAAGGATCAGATTACAAAAAGCCATAGTGGGGGCATTATATGAGGAAGCTTTAAAGTCAGTTGCAGTGTATTAAAAAAAACAACACTCAAATAAATTATTTTTCACTGCAGTATGCCAAGTTTTTGGAGATAGAATTAAAATTGGGCTTTCATTTTAGACCAAGTAAAGCATAATACTAGACTATAATACTGCATCTACTACTGAGATCCAAAATGCCCACGGTGTTGCAAGAGAACATTTCCCCTCAGGCATTTGAAATTTAATGCTGCTTTAATATTCTCTGTTGGATATTGTTAGAATGGAATTTCAAATATTTCCTGCAATTTGGGTTAAAGATTACTGAATGATGCTGAGCAGCAACAAATTTTTGAAGCGTACATCTAAAGCTGGTGCAGTAGCTTAATGTCCTGTTGTTTCTTGCTTTAGCAAGAATTAATTTCTTCAGTCTTCAACCAGGAATTCATGCACCACCTGGAGGTACAAACCCATCATTTAACTGGGGTTTATTTCTAGCTCCCTTGCCTAATACACACTGAGCTGCCTCTATGCCAGGCAGCTATAAAAGGAAAAGGCCATTTCAGAGCAATACTTTCATATTCTCCCAAATCAGACAGCAAGCAACTTGAAAATTATTGTAAATAAATGGATTACAGGGCATGAAAAATCTATTAAAAGTATTCTATTATGTAGGCAAGAGTAACACCTTCCCAATAGGAATTGGCTTTTGTCCAGTTAAAGTCCAATTTTTTCACCATACCTGTGTTAGTGCTCTACCATGGCTAATCTTTACAGGTAAGAGTAAATGGCAAGTTGAGCAAAAATGCAGAGTTGTATCACTCTAAAAGGAAACTAGAAAAACACCAACTGGAACCATGATCCCTGTTGCTTGATTACTTTGTGGAGAAGCCTCCTTCATCCAAAGATGCAGCACCTTTCCATCATCTGTGTCATAAGGGTCAATTTCCCAATTTTTTTTCTATGGCCATTGCTCCCTTCTCATTCACACTGGGCACATGATTACCCTGAGCTCAAATTAACCAATTCCTCAGCACCATCCCAGCCTGACAGGACAACTCTAAATGACTCCATGACAGGCCCAAAATTTCTAACATTTTTTTCCAGCATGAGCCTGAGGACAATTCTCATGGGTTCCAACACAACTCTCACCAACACTCAACTAAAAACAAACAAACAAACAAACAAATACAACAAAAAAAATCTATGCATGCCTGTTTTTGAGCAACAGGAAACTCCAAGTTATGTGGCACTTTTATGGACAACAGAGTCCACAGAACTGTAATAATCATACATGCCACTAAAACCACCCATAGACTCTGCTGCTGCCTAAAAATCGGTTTGGATAAGGTTTCCAAAAGCAGGCCAGATACTAAAATTAATCTGTTAAACAGCAGCAAAACCTCCATACAGGAAACAAAGTGTTTAGTTGCCCCTTACACTTATTACTGATAAATTCATGTGGGAAAGTTATGTTTCACATATGAATAATGTCATTAAGATACAAAATTTATCAGTATTTTCCTTCCATAAAGAGTTATATTTATACTATCAACTTCAAAAAATCAACACTGTAAGACATCTTTTTCCTTCCACCAGTATTTCTAGGGATATTTTCTTTGAAATACTATTCAATTCTTGGGGGAAAAATGGAGAAAAAAATCAGTCTGTATAGTGGCAGGTATTAAGAATTTAGTTTGGCAAAAATACAGAAATAAATTCACAGGGATGTTGTAAAACAAGCTGAAATATTTGAAGCAAACTGTGTGACCATAATTCACAGAAATAAGCCTAATGAGAAAAAACTCTTGTAATTATGCAAGAGATTTGGCATGGAAGAGTATTCAGCAGTCATTGTGACATGGAAAGGATGGATAAAGGAAGCAGATGGATTCACCCATCTGCACTAAGCCTAGAAAATGGAAAGCTATCATTGTGGTTGCTAACTTCTTGTTCAAAATGTATGACTTGAATATCAGGTTAGAATGAACAAATGCAGAAGAAAGTCAGAGGAGAGAAAAAACAAACATTTATTTTCAGTAGGACCTGTTTCCCTTGACTGAATTGTTTCACTTGATTAAGTTGTTTCCCTTGACTAAGTTGTTTCACTTGACTAAATGCTTACATCATTTAAAAAAACTCACAAGGAGATCAGCTTAATTTTTTACATCTAGTGGGGGGAAGTGGTGCTGCTGTTGAGGTTGGGGCTTTTTAATGTTGCAATGAATTAACTTTAAGAGTACAAGGTTTGCTTTGGTACATCTTGAATTGTTACACGGGTCATCTCCTTTTCAGAATATCAACCTGCCTCTTCTCCTCCACACTGTGACATCAGTGAGTAGGAAACCCACACGCTGCTGTCACAAAGTCTCTGTGCAACCAAGAGAAAGACAGGTTTGTGTTAAGGTAGAAGGATCCCAGTAATGCTACTTCTCATGCACCAGGAACACAACTCTTCTGTTCCCTTTGCAATAATTCAGATTAACTTTGCTGAATTTACAGCCAAAATTTCTGTGCCGTGTGTGCATGCCCGTGGTGGTTGTTTGGTTTGTGGGTTGGTTTTGTTTGGTTTTGTATTTTAAACAGGGATTCTCTGGACCTTGTAAACAACTGTGAGAAGAAAACCCTCCAAAAGTGGTGCTCAGGTGGTGGCTGAGCACAGCTCTTCCAGATCTGGGGGTGCCACTATGAAGCCACTGTGCCACCACCCCCTCTGGTCAGGGATGGAGCCCTGAACTCCTCTGGGCAGCAGAGCACCCACCTCAGATCCTCCCTACTTAGGGAAAACAAATAAAAAATAACTCTCTGCTCACAATTTTTATTAACATTTGACTCCTGAATGGTTCATAAAGATTCCTAATACACATTACCTGCAAGCTGTAGGTTATTTGTGTCTCTTCATAGGCAGCAGGCAGGTGAGTACAGGATGTGTTATTGCATCCTAGCTACCTATCAAAAACATGCTGAAGGTTGTGGAAATCAATTAATGATTAATTACCCAACTTTAATTTAAAAAACCCCAACTAAGCTGTTAAGAAATGAAAAATAAGCAATAAAAAAAATCAAACCACTTCCACAGAAGGGAATATTTCTCCTTTAGGAAGGGAGTTTTCACCACAGCAAAAAGAAAATTGGGATTATAAGTGGAATTTATAGATAAGTTTCTTCATTACATTTACTGCTCATGCAGTATTACAAGTTTAGAAATGAACAATGAAAAATTATGTTTGGGACATTAACACTAGGAATAAAAAAAACCCCAACCCTGTATTAATTTTTTAAACTACAATTTTAACAGTTCTGGCTCATATCTATCTCTTTATCTTTTTAAAAATCTATTATCGTTTTCTCACATACTTTACAAAGTAACTTTTGATCCTCTTAATTCTATTTCAGTATTTTTTGTGATGTTTCACCTTATTTCTGAAAAATCTTATTATCACTACCTTAGACCAGAATGCAGAAGAGATTTTCAAACCATTTCAATTCCATCATTTCTAGGTTTGAACCTGACCCTTGCATAGTTAATTTTTTTTACATAGCCTTGTGCATTTTAAATGTTAATTATAACCACACAGACTTAGCTACAAGAGACAGGACTTGGTAACAACAATTGTATGTAAATGCATAAGATAAAAAAAATTAACATGGAGAGGATGATAAAAACAAAACTTCACAAATTATTAAAAAATAAGTGCAAAAACTTACCCAAAAATATTCATCAATTTCTATAGATGGCAATGAAGTAAAAGAAAATCCCATCCAAAATACTGTTAAAGAACACAGCCAGCTGTTAACAGAGAATAATCCATTTTAAAATATTAAAAATATATATAAATTAAGATATAATTCTGGCAGGCTACCCTTCAAAACTACTAGTTGCCTTGAAAAAAAAATACTTAATCCCCAGGAGATGGAGATTAAAGCATCTTAATGCTTCAGTGTGTTGTTTAATGATTGATTTCCACATAATTCAGTATCTTTTGAGTGCAAAATGTGCAAAGTGTATTTGAAGAGTTAGCCAGGAGCCCAATCCACACACACAAAATTTCCATCACTTCATTTGCACGTAATGTTTTGATTTATGCAGCTTTTTGGCTTTCAGTGCTAAGCATAAGACTCATACTGATGAAACACTGGGGAGCGTCAAAGAATATATTTTTAAAAATTACATTTAAATTTTGCTTGGAAAACATTAAAGCTCAATAAGCAGAAACAAACTTTAAGAAGGAAATAGTAGAACTGTTAAGTTTTGCCGGCTTTAAAAATCACACCACATCCATAAAAGGCAACATTTTACAGTGTCTTTAGTTCTATCAGCACAGATGACAGCTGAGTCCTCCTTGGACTAATGATACTGGGATTGAAAATAAACATAAACATACTCCTGGCAAACAAAAACATTTACACAGGGCTCTGCATCAAAACAAATCACTTTCAGCACAAAGTAACAAGATTTGTTGTTATGTCCAACAGCAAATAATTCCAGGAGCTTGGGCAAAAAAAGGACCAAGAAGAGTCTTACCTACAGAAGAAAGTTGGAAAGTTTCAAGTTAAGCTCTGAACTGAAATACATTAAATCAATACAATCTGCTATGCTGACACAGATAAATCAGCTTAAAGCCTGCTGACATCGATTTAACTGGAAATTGATAGGAAATCGATTTACACTGAACCAGTTACGGTCAGTGGAAATTACCCTATGTGGGTCCACAGCAGCTTTTGTGTGTATTTAAATCTTAAACAATCTTAAACCGTGTTCATTAAGTCTGTACAACGTCTGGGTGCAGAAAAGGTGAAGAATCACCAGGGTAAAGCATCTTAGACACTCTGGAAAACTCTGAATGTGTTATTGCCTTCTATAAGGACTAGAGTAAGATTTACAGCTAATCCCGCAGAAAAACACCGGGATAAGTGAGATCTTCACTAAACAACTAACAGGGAATCCCATCAGGATCTGAGGGAAAAGAAAAATCAAGTGTGCTTTGAAAGATATTCTTTTGCACCCTAAAAACACAGTTTATGAAGCTGTATTCTGCTGATGTATTTATGCCAGCCTCCCTTACAGCCAGCCCAAAGGAATTTACTTCACTCAACAATTCGAAATACAATTAGCCGCTTTATTTTTGTACAAGTGACCGCTACTTTAGCCACGCAGTCCTACCAGCGGAATAGCACAGGTAGGCTCTCAGCTTTCCCTGAAGATAAAAAGGACCAAACAACAGGAGGGCAGGATTTCATCAAGTGTGGAGCACCCCAGAGGAGGCCAGGCATGAGGGGAACGCGCGGGGAACGCGAGGGGAACGCTCTGCCCGGCCCGGGCTGTCGGTTCCGGGGGCGGGCGGCTCTGGGATGCCTCACCGGGCAGGGCAGGGCAGGGCAGGGCCGGGCAGGGCAGGACAGGGCAGGGCAGGGCAGGGCAGGGCAGGGCAGGGCAGGGCAGGGCAGGGCCGGGCAGGGCAGGACAGGGCAGGGCAGGGCAGGGCAGGGCAGGGCAGGGCAGGGCAGGGCAGGGCCGGGCAGGGCAGGACAGGGCAGGGCAGGGCAGGGCAGGGCAGGGCAGGGCAGGGCAGGGCAGGGCCGGGCAGGGCAGGACAGGGCAGGGCAGGGCAGGGCAGGGCAGGGCAGGGCAGGGCAGGGCAGGGCCGGGCAGGGCAGGACAGGGCAGGGCAGGGCAGGGCAGGGCAGGGCAGGGCANAGGCGGCCACGCGCGGCCGCGCCCCCCGCCCCGCCACGGTACCTCGGCGCAGCGCTGCCACGGCCGCAGTCGCGCCGCAGAGGTGACCTCGAGCGTTTGGCGGTCTCGCTGCTCCCGCAGACATGGTCGGTACCGGGCCCGCGGCGGTAGCGCGCCCCTCGGGTGCGGTTCCTTCGGCTCGGGGCAGGGAGCTCCGGCAGGCGGAGGTGACCCCGAAATGGTGTGGCCCTGCCCGCCTGGCCGTGCCGCTCCCGGGAGGGCGCGGGGCGGGGGTGACCTGGAGGTGGTCGTGGCACGCAGAGGAGCCGGGCCTGGCTCCCCGCAGCCCCCCGGAGCCGCGCCGGGGTGACCTTCCCGGCAGGGACGTGGGGGTCGGTGCCGGCCTGGCGGCGGCTCTGCCTCCCCCTCTCCCCAGGGATGTGCCCTTGTCGGAACCCAGCGAACCTCCCTGTCCTGGGGCTGGCATTCCGGAGGGGAATCGCCCCTTTTCCCGGCGCTGCGGCTGCCGGCATCGCCTTCGGGAGATGGGGGCTGTCAGCGCCTCGGTTCAGGAGGCGTGAAAGGTTTTGGTGCGGTTCTGTGTTAGCTCAAGGGAAAGTGCTTGTGAAATGTCTTTCACATTGCTTGCTGTCGGAAATCCAGCTGTTTGTTCAGACTCTCTAGATTGTCAGGGAGTCCTTCTGGCTCTGCTCTGAGGTTACAGAGGTGAACTGCAGTGCTTTGGTTTTTGCAGCATGTGTACACAGATACACAAACCTGCACAGAGATATTGCTTTCCTTTCTAGGCGTGAAAACATCTCAATACCCTGTTATTCAAACCTGCACTTTCAGTATTTTGCTATAGAAAGGATGCTTGCATGCTCTGAAATGTGGCTCATTTCATCTGTACACTAAAAAATACCAAAATCTGTAAGCTCTATCCTACTTTTCTACTCTGTCTATTTAAAATGTGGGTTTGCAGAAGTGACAACAGGACAGCAAGTTCTAGTTTGTATTTGAACTCTGAAAGCATTGGCTGAGCTGCATGGGCTGGTCTCACAGAGAGCTGCTGGTTATGACTTTGATGTCCAAACTTTTCAGAATGTCACTGTTTTTGTCTTGCCTTTGCTGTTCAGATTATGCATGTGGTGTTGGGCAGAGGCTTTAAATTTCTGAAATAAAATCACCTATCAGTGCAACCACCATTAGCTCAATGAAGTGGAAAAAGTTTTGCAGGGCGCCTGTGTCAAGGTTGTTTCTTAAGGAGGGAATGCCTTTGGAATTGCTTTGGTCTCTGAACCGCAGTGCTGGTGGTGTTCTTTGAGAGCACAGCTGCTTTGCTGACACTTTCTATCACATTTCCAAACATATCTATCATCACCACATCTCTGCTTTAAAGAAGGGAGAGCAAAGGGAAAGTTCCTTAGGCAGACTCTAGACTTTGGAAGAGATAAAAAAATATTTTAATGATTAAATAATTTTGCAAAGCAAGGTGGGATAGCTACTCTAGACTTTGGAAGAGATAAAAAAATATTTTAATGATTAAATAATTTTGCAAAGCAAGGTGGGATAGCTACTCTAGACTTTGGAAGAGATAAAAAATTATTTTAATGATTAAATAATTCTTGCAAAGCAAGGTGGGATAGCTTAATTGGCTGTAATATCCAGGAATAATGTTAAGCTGATGGTGTTTTATAAATGAGCTTATCAGCAATTAATTCCATGGACTGCAATTAGCAATGCCATATCTATCACATGTGCAGTCAGGACGTTCCTGCCACAACCTTTGATAGATTGTGAGTTATCTTTTATTTACCTTTGCACCTTCCTGAATCAGTAGTGCAGTGCATACCTGCTCTTTGCAGGTATGGCACTGATGTTTGGGGTCTGCTGATACCAGCTGAAATCACAGACATAACTGAGGCACTGAACTGTAGGGAGGGCAATAAGACCTCAACTTCCTCACTTGATATTGGAGGCTTTGCTTTTATCTGTGATCGTTTAGGAGAGGGGAAAGATCTTACATTTGCTGGATTAGATGAAGAAGGGTACCTGGGGATGCTGTGTTCAGTTGCTGATTTTTTGTTGGTTTTTTCTTTTTTTTTTTTTCCCTCATCATTTTATCATTACTTTTGCTACTCTTTTATTTTCCTAAAGCTTGTAAGGCTTTGGAACAAAATAATTTGTTCAGCTAGTTGTTGCTTAGTTTGTCCTCTAGTTCCTGTGTACCTGAGAGCGAGTAAAGGTCACCCCTGCAGCTACCACAGCATGAAAGTCCTGCAGGAGCCAAGTCACGGGTTAAAGCGCCTGGACATGAATGCCTGGAGCCTACAACTTCTAGGGAGGCCTCTCATTTCTCTAAAAGCAGCCTCAGACACTCAGTGAGACAATTCTAATATGAAATGTAAGGGGTTTTTTGGTGAGTTATCCACAATTTGTAAGAAGCACAGCGTTTTTGGTTTGTTAATCTGGCTTCTGGATTTAAGAGAGAGCATGAAAGTTTCTTTGATGCTAAATGCTCACAGTTGGTGCAGGGGGAAAAGGGTCTGGGGAATGCACTGAGTCCAGTGAACTGAAGGTTTGGAAAGGAAAAACAAGTAGGCAGCACTGCTCACCTTATTTTAGCCTACGTGTTTTCCTCCTCCAGCCCCAAATGGGGGACAGCAGGAAGGATGGTAGTAAGCAAACAGAATTCTGTTGAGAAGGTGGAGCTGAGTCATGACTGCAGGTTTTTTTTAGAGGCTAAATGCTAAGTTTGTCTCAGTAAAAAAAAAAAAAAAATTGTCCTATTTATTACCTTTTTAGCTTCTGCTGCTTTTCTCCCCTGTTGTTATGCTGAATACTCACTGTAATGCTAGTGGATAGGTTGGCATTTTTTATTTTTCAGTCAGACTGGCTTATAAAGTTCATAGAATGGGGAAAAAAAAAGTCTTTTCCTTTCCCCCGTTTTGTGACACTACTTTAGAAGAAAGAGCCTTAAAATCTTTCTTCTATTCACTGAAAATTCAATTCACAACTGATTTCAGATACCCTATAATATAAAGAAAACATGTTTTGCTGCTACCTGTGTGAGTTCTGGAATAACTTAGCATGGGATCACTTTTTATATGTTGGGGATTTTGCCAGGCCAAGGTTTTGCAGCACTGTAACTTTGCAGTACTTATTTTATTAGCTAGTGTGGTTAGCTGCCTTAAAAGAGTGTTCATTGCTCCATTTATATTAATAAAATGTAGGTTTTTCTTAGAAACATGCTGAAAAGTTGGCTTTAAAATTTGATACACTTCTTAATCTGTGCTGCCCATCATCATTCAGATTTCATGATGCATTTCCCTGCTCAAGAATAGAGTACCAGAACTAGTTTTGAGATTTAAACCAGCAAGAGTTGATTGTCTGCTCTCCTTCCCCTCATAGTGGAGTTTTGGTGAAGTTAGAGAGGTGTGACTCACAATAGGACTCAAATTCAAAAGAGAATAATGCACTTCAACACTGTGTAACGGGTAATTGGGTAACAAGATGTTTAAAGAATCATTCCCATAATGAAGGCCAGGTCTAAATCTGCAAGTTCAGTAGTTTAACTTCTTCATTTAAGCTCTTATTTTTATCTAGTATGTGATAAAATTGGGTAGGTGGTCTGATTTTTTAAATTATCTAACACTGGTGTGATGCAACTGCGCTTGTCTGGTCCCTTCTGCAGAGAGAATACACTGGAAGGCCCACACGGCTTTCCTATAAATATCAGTGACAGGAATGCTGGTTGGAAAGGATCTGTAGAGGTCATAGTCTTCTCTCTTTCTTGCTCCATGTCTGGAAGTTGTCCAGTCCAGCCTCATGGTGACACTTTTGCCACTGATAGATCACGTCATAGGTGGTGAAAACTGCCAGGGGTGAAGGTCATGCAGACCCTCTGGGTACCCTGTTCTGCTGCAGCAGGAACACATCATCAGGAGTTTTTCCTCTTAATTTGTAGCTGTTGCATCCTGTTCTGCCACTGCTGAGCAATGTTGGGAGCAGTGTTGTTTTTCTAATGCTCTGTGAAGGTGTGGTGGTCTGCTGTTAGATCCCCCTTATCCTCTGCCTTTCCAGAATATGTCCAGCACCCTCAGCCTCATCTTACAGGCCATGAACTCATGTTTCCAGAACTGGACTCAGTATTCCATCTGCAGTGTCACCAGCACTGAGTGCAAGGCCTGTCTTTGCTCTGCATCTCACATTTTTCAGAATGTAGCCCAGAATGCAATTAAATCACTTCTTTCACGTTCAGTGGTGTGTATCTCAAATGATCACCTTTTGATTTTCTGAAAAAGTGTGCTTGGCATTCCAGCAGGATGGTCAGTCTGCTCAGTCCTGTCCTGGCACAATCTGCCCCAGCCCTATTGCCTCCAGAGGAAAAGGGAAATGTAAATAACAAGTTTACAGAATACTGGGTTATGAATGTCCTTTGCCACGTGGGCCATTTTGATGGAATTATAGAATGCTTTGGGTTTGAACAAACTTTTAAAGGTTGTTGGTCCACCCCCCTGCGTTTGGCAGGGTCATCTTGAACAAGATCAGGTTTTTCAGAGACCTGTCCAATTTGGCCTTGAATGTTTCCAGGGGTGGGGCAGCCACTTATCTGGGCAATCTGTGCCAGCGTTTCACCATCCTTATGGTAAAGTATTCATTTCTTATCTGTGTTCTTCTAGTTTAAAACTATTGCCCCTTGTCATTTCGTAACAGGCTCTACTAAAAAGTTTGTCCTAATCTTTTTTTAAGTCCCCTTTGAGAATTGAAAAGCCATCCTGGTACCTTCTCTTCTCCAGTCTGAACAACCCAAATTCTCAGAGCTTTTAATTTTCAATATTAAATAACCTCTGGATTTCTCCCAGTCCTGGTTCTGCTTAACAAAGTGACGTTTTGCTACAGGGCAAGCCATTTTCCCCCTCTTATTTGCAATATAGTAACATTTTGGCAGCCTTCTCCCACAGGCTTGTGGAGTTTTGGGTCAGTTTGACAATAGACAGTTGTATTATGGATAGTAGTGTCTGTATTTGTTCATAATGTAGCTTTTGTCTGTG
The DNA here is from genome assembly GCA_013400435.1 of Pycnonotus jocosus. Lineage (NCBI taxonomy): Eukaryota > Metazoa > Chordata > Aves > Passeriformes > Pycnonotidae > Pycnonotus > Pycnonotus jocosus. The sequence continues at coordinate 11,984 of VWYP01009374.1, forward strand.
GATTAGTTAAATTTGCTCCCTAACAGTTTAGTGGGGCAGTAGTTTCAAGTCCACTAGATTCTCTGCTTTCTGGCATTCAATAAGTCTTTGATTGCAAATAAACATTCAAAGTGCTTAATGGGAACAGCCCTCAAAATTGAAAGACTCTGAAAACCAGTCAAGTGTCACAGCTTGTAAAACTTCTGTAGTAAATTTCAAGTATGAATGGGTGGGGCGTGAGTTGTATTGTCTTATGTTAACAAGGCAGTGTTAAAAAGGGAATGCAGACTTTTTCAAATACGTCGTTATTCCTGGCATTTTGCAAGTTTTCCAGGAGCAATTCTTGCGGGTCTTTTTGCAACTGTGGTCTGTTTCTGTAAAAGCAAGCAGAGACATTTCTGGTGGTTCTAGCAGAACCAGAAATGTGATCCCAGGAGCCGGGGCTGATCTGCCTTTAGGCACACGCTTTCATCCAGGGTAAATAACCCCATTACTGCTGTGGTAACTTCATTGTTAACTGGTGTGAGGCTGAGGTGAGGAGCAGTGAGTGAGGCTGTGCCATTTCCTTGCAGGCTGAACCTGTCAGAGTGCTGGTGACTGGAGCTGCTGGGCAGATTGCTTACTCCCTCCTCTACAGCATTGCCAAGGGCGATGTCTTCGGCAAAGACCAGGTAACTCTCACACTGAATCCTACAGGAATGAATGAGAATGGCAGAACTGCAGTGCCTGGCGCTGGTTTCCTCATAGACACTCAGAATGGTTTACCATTATGCAAGTAATTTCTTCTCTAAGTGGGGAAAATGGGAGTTCTGCTCTGTTATGCAAGCTGTCAGTTGTTGGTCGTGCTGAAATTTTCTGCAAATGGGTTTTAAATCTTGCACGACAACAAGATAAATTCGTTTTCAAAACAGATTGTGCCCAGCCTGCACTAAACCTTTTCTTTCTTTCCAGCCTCTTATCCTTGTTCTGCTGGACATCACCCCCATGATGACGGTACTGGAAGGTGTGGTGATGGAGCTGCAGGACTGTGCTCTGCCCCTGCTCAGAGGTGGCCAAAACAAGTTTTTTCTTATACCTACAAGATGCTGCAGTACAGTTCTTGCATTTATCACTCTCTGTAGGAAGTCAGGCAGAAGAAAATCTTAGCTGATCCTTCCTTTTTGTTTTTATTTTTTTATTTTATTTTGTGGGATATAATCCATTTAACTTAGCCTGTAAGCTGGGAAGAGTGACATCAAATAGGTTTTGTGGACAGAATTGGCAATGCAGATACCTGGGTTTATATCATCCAATCTTAGACAAGAAATTGTCAGAAACTTGTGCATATGTGCATTGTATTCTGGCCCAGCCCTGAAATATATATAATATATCATTGCTATATTATGTGTATAATGTTTATTGCTAAATTTTAAAAAAAACCAGCTAATGTAGTCTTAAAAATATGTTCTGTATAAAGACACAAAATAAAAAATGACTCCTCAAGTCTTGTAAAGAAGCAGAGTTTTGATAGTTTAAACAAGCAGAAGAAAGGGAGAAAGTAGGTGTTAGTGTAATTACTATAACATGTGACAAAAAAAATGTAGGTACTAGCTCTCGTACAAAGCAAACCTCTGCTTTGGATTGTTAAAGAGGCAGTAAAACTTCACTTGTGTTGGTACTTGCCACTGAAATTTTACTGTGAGAGTGAAGAAAAGGTTGTATATACTTAAATACACATTTTTAGAGGCAAATGAAATGTATGTTTTTACACAGATTTCTCCTGTGTGTTCGACTTTACATAAATATTTGTATATAAAGCCCATTTACTGGCAAGTATTTAATCTGTGGAGGTAGGGCCAAATGACTGTACTTGTGTTTTTGGAAGGGGAAGGTGGTGGTATTGTCAGATTAGATTATTTACTATTTATGCACAAAAGAATATTCCCTTTAGCACTATGCCATGAGTGTTTATCTTGCTGAATTCTTTTCCCTCTTTCCTGTTTTTTAGAGGTCATTCCAACAGACAAGGAGGAAGTTGCATTCAAAGACCTCGACATAGCAATTCTGGTTGGCTCCATGCCAAGGAGAGAGGGCATGGAGAGGAAGGATTTACTCAAAGCAAATGTGAAAATTTTCAAGTCTCAGGGTGCAGCCTTGGACAAGTATGCCAAAAAGACTGTCAAGGTGAATACAGGAACTGAATTTCAAACATTAATTCTGGGTTCTGTAGAGATCTGGGTAGATTGTAGAAGAATATTGCACTGGGCATTCCTTTCCTTACGCCCCAGAAAACAGAGCACAGTCAAGGGTAGATAAGAAACAGAATGTTAAATGGGTGGATGATTTAGTCATTAATTGGTTTGATGAAAAAGGTGAGTCTTCCATTTTATTGCTGTATTCCACACATACTCTGAACTGGTTATCACCAATTTGAAAAGCAACCCCATAAAACTGTATTTAAAAAAAAAAATCAGTCTTTTGCTTGTTATCACTCTTCTCTGGGAGAACTGAATTAACCACATGCAGCTGCCTGCTTCATATCCATCTGTGTCCTTTAACATGTTGATCCTTAACTTCAAGATCAATATGGAATTACAGTTGCACAAAAATCAGCTTTATTTAGGTTGTCTGCATCTCATTCTTGGGAGCATTAGAAGATTTTAATTGTTCTTTCTCAGATTCCTTCAGCACAGTTAATGGGATCATGTGGCTGCTCTCCCACTGCTCTTAATCTCAGACCCAGACTCTGACTGTGCTTTGTTACTGACTTTTTAATGTCTGCTGATGAACTTCCTGCTGCTTCTAAAGATGTGTTTGCTTCTTTATCCAGTTGGGATAAAAACTATCAGTGTAGCTATTGCAGAGTTGTGGAAAATTTACTGAACTAACTTTCAAAAGGGGAAATACAAAGGGAGGTTTGCAGATCAGCTTGTGTGATTTAGAGTATGTGGAGTTTGACGTAAGTCATTTGAGGCACAAATGAAGGATGAATAAAAATCAGTTTTGCATAGTAATAAATTGATCTGAGTTGAGGCAGAATTTTACTTCTAGCTGCCCATGAACATCGAGATAAGTAACTGTTCTGGTTTTCTTAATTATAAAGCAATTACATAAAGCAGTGGCAGCCAGTCCAGAAAGTGTTTAAAAGTGGTTGGTTAAAAGTGTGCACATTTCTGTCTTTCCCTATATCTGGTGGCAGAAACCAGGCTGTAGGTCAGTGTGCAGATCTCCCTAGAAGTCTTGTTCCCTTTCACACTGGATGCCCAGTTAAATAAAATACCTACCTGGAAAATATTTTTATGTGCAGTTATAGAAGATTGGGTGACTACAAATGAGACACTTAAAAAAGGATTAGAAAACTTCACTTTTAGATAGCTTCTTTGAAGGCCAAGCAATGTATTTCACTGCAGGAGGGTGTTTTGCAGAAATATGTACTTCATCTTTGCTTTTTTTTTCCTTTTTAGGTTGTGGTGGTTGGGAATCCAGCCAATACCAACTGCCTGATTGCATCAAAGTCAGCCCCATCCATACCAAAGGAAAACTTCAGCTGCTTGACTCGTTTGGACCACAACAGAGCCAAATCTCAGGTAAAAAAGGGCCTGTTCTGTAATCTCTGCTAAACACAAACAGAGCAATGCTTTCAGAAAAGCCTGTGAATGGAGAAGCTGAAGTCAATGCAATGAACATTTTTAATTTCCAATTAGATTGCTCTGAAACTTGGTGTGACTGCTAATGACGTGAAGAATGTCATCATCTGGGGCAACCACTCCTCCACTCAATATCCTGATGTTAACCATGCCAAAGTAAATGTGAAAGGAAAGGAAGTTGGAGTCTATGAAGCTATAAAAAATGACAGCTGGCTGAAGGGAGACTTTATCCTGGTAAGATACCTCTTTTTTTATTTTTTTTAAATGATCATTCTGTGCTTGTGCTTGCTCCTAAGCTCATCTGAAATTGTAAACAATGTAACTGATGTAGTGAAGCAGCTCTTTCCTCTCACTAGAATAAGCCATCTTCAGGTATCTTGTTGCTATCAGTTATTTGCTCTTGGAAAATTCAAGGCAGGAAAGTTTATGTAACTTCCATTAGAAAAATCCAGCTGGAATGCTAAAATGATTCAGCAAAGAGTTTTGATCACGGCTCAGGTGAAACTTGTGTGACACAGAAGCACCAGTGCACTGTGACTTTTTGGGGGCAGATTTGTCCATGAAGTGGGATGATCCATTTGCTGCTCCCCACCCACCAGAAAAGGCCAGGAGCTCTTCTTTCCTTGCTCATGCATGTGCACAGATGTACACACACACACTTTCCAATTCTAAATACCATTTCTGAGAAGGAATCTGAAAAATCTAGAAAATGCCTGCCAATGTCTTAATGCAGGGTAGCAATAAATAGATAATGTAGGTTAGTAAAACAAAATAATGGTATTAATTGATCAGGAGCACAAGCTAGCTAAGTGGGAAATGGGTTACTAAAGTCCTAGATGAATAAAACTTTACCAAAACTATTAACTTGGGTGTGGTGAGGTAGATTCAGCTATCTTCAAGAATTAAATCGATTGTATGCATTAAGTACTGTAGGATTGAGACCAGCAAGTGTTTCACATTGGTGTTCAGCAGACCTTAATTGACAGTGTGTTTCTCCAGACATCTGTTACTGTTGACAGGCACAAAATCTCCTGGTGGGAAAAGCTTGAGACATCTGGTTGGTGTGAGAGAAGTCAGCTAGCTGTGAAGCTAAGGAATGAGCTCTGAAACATTCTGTTACATTTGTGTTGGCAAAACTCTCCTAGGTTGTGTTTCTGGGTTGTATGCCATGTTTGTTTAGTGAAAGAACTCTATCTTCACTGATAAAACGAAATAATTGCTGGCATTTACTAACAGCGTGATTTTGCTGCTTTACAATTCAGTTATGGTTTGTTTGTTTGTTGTTTTTTTTTTCCTTAACTGCAGACTGTTCAGCAACGTGGAGCAGCTGTTATTAAGGCCAGGAAGCTGTCCAGTGCTATGTCAGCTGCCAAAGCTATCTGTGATCATGTGAGGGACATCTGGTTTGGCACTCCAGCGGTAAGATGTGGCTGTTGCGTGCTTGTTTGCCCAATGCTTTGATTCTGTGCCCACCTCACTGACCTCCAGTGTATGTGTGCTCAGAGGAAAGGATCTGTCCTTTTCTGGAATAAGTTGTGTCATAGGAGATAAAGGATATCAAAAATCAGGAAAATTTTGCTTGCTTCTAGCAGTGAAAAATGTATTTTATCTCTGACTTTCCTGGTTTCAGGGGGAGTTTGTTTCGATGGGAGTCATTTCTGATGGCAATTCTTATGGTGTTCCTGAAGACCTGCTCTATTCATTCCCTGTTGTGATCAAGGTAACCAGGCTGTGTTTAAATCCATGGATAGGATAATAATAGGTTTTCTGCAAGACCTATTAAAGTGTCATGTGAGCTCGTTAACAGCAGTGTGGGGCTGCAGTTGCTGGGATGTGGGGGTTTAGCAGTCTTGCCCAGAGAGGACTGGTATTAATTAAATTAACTTGATCACCATCCAAGTGCTGGTAAATAAGTACAATCTGACATGACTAGCTGGTGCTGGTTGCATTCTTTATCTGAAATAAAATTACCTGGTGCCTGATGTGGCTTTGTTCTTATGCTGCAAGGTTTCTTTCATGCAGCCTGACTGAATGAAGCCAGTTCTTACATGGAGGGCTTTGTGTTTGTTTTCAATCAGGACAAGACCTGGAAGTTTGTGGAGGGTCTTCCTATCAATGATTTTTCTCGTGAGAAGATGGATCTCACTGCTAAGGAGTTAGCTGAAGAGAAGGAGACTGCTGTGGAATTCCTCTCCAGTGCATGACTAAGTCAGGAGGAAATCCAAAATAATTTCAGAGTGGAGGAATCGAAAAGCCGTCTGTAGCTCTGCTACCAGCCACCACTACTGTACCCAAGTCAAATGTCTGTGGCCATTGTGCATTTTAAAGTTCCTATGCTTACTGGTACTGTCGTGCCTCTTGAGTTATTAGCAAAATACTATTAAAGAAGTAAAACTAGTTTGTTGACCAAACTTCTTGTCTGTTCAATGCTAGTTGCTTTCTGTGTATGGTCCAGGATAATTGTTTGCCTCGGCCTTGGCTACTAACGCACAATCCGAGTTCCGATTAGAATTTGGCACTACTGGAACACATCCTAGTCTGTGATCACCTCAGCATCCTCTGTCTCAGCTGAAAATGAAATTAGAATGCCAGTAATTCTCCTTGAACCAGGAGTTCAGCGACCCAAGTCTGTCACTGGACAGTCTTAAGTAAACACAGCTCACTCTGGTTATGCTTACAATGTTTGTCAATAGAAATATTAAAAGTTGTTCAATCAGATGTTGGCTAAGAGTAGTCTGTTGCACTTTATTTGCATGTTTCAGTTATGCAACTAACACAATTTGATAGTACAAGATAAAAAAAGCCCTGAAAGCCTATTTTAGGAAACTGAGGGAAACTAGTTTAAACTTAAAGCATTACTAGCTTTTGTAATGACTAACATTTCCCTTTGCCTGAGTTGGTGTCTGTCCTGTTCTAATAGAAGTTTCTGCCTTGTACTAAAGTAAATCTTGGTCTGTCATATCTGGACTCATCTCATTTTTCTTTTTTTTTTTTTTTGGTTTGTTTTCATTTAATGAGGATTTGAAAAACAGAACTTTTCTGATCAGAAAAGAAAAGGTTAAACTGAATTGTAAGCAAATTGAATGGTTTCTTTGAGGATTTACCAGCCAGAATATAAAATAAATCAGCAAACATCAATAAGCTTATCCATAAAAATAGGCCTGCTCTCAGAATAATACTGTATTTATTAAGCACAGTGACAATGATGCAGCAGAGACTTATTACACATAGAGGTGAAAGGGGAGAGAAGCATTTCAGAAAATGAGAATGTGCTGCAGCAGAGGGCAGTGAGTGAATGCCATGAATGCTTATGAAGCAGCTGTTGCAAACATTTATGCATTTCTGCAGTCTTAAAAATAGACAGAAGTATACACAGTTGTATTTTTTTGCTGTTCTTCTCATTTATCTGGGCCCCTTAGAGTTTAGTTTTCAGGAGAAAAATTCATACATCTGTCTTTTCATGACAGTTTGGGCACTTCCACAGAAATTAGGGAGGGAAGAAAAGCTGCCAATATGTTGACTGCCTTCTGGCAGTTCCATGCAAAGTCAATAAAATCTCATTTCAAGGTGAGCTCAGGGATCAAAGGAATTCATTGCCGTAATTACCATGCCACAATTTATTTTAAATTAAGGTGTTTTTGCAGTGAATGTTACAAGAGATGTCACACTGTTACTTGGTATAAAAAGGCTAAGTCAAGGAAAGAAGTGCACATCCAGACCTGATAAAGATAAATAAGGGATGATAAATGCTTGAATTAGCTTGAAGAAAATCTGGAAGATCTGGCACTTCAGGGGTGTTTGATGTCTGTTTTACTCACTTCTTGTAAAGTAATGCTTCTAACAATGTATCAGAACACTTGCAAAGTTAACCTTGGAGGGATAGAGTATCCCTCTCCTGATACACTGGGTTCAAGTTAACAGTTGTACTATTCAATTCCTCAACCAGAGTTTTAAGCGCTGTTTCTGTTCCCTCCACACTTCCATGAACCCATTCAACAGGAAATCTCTCACCTGCTCATTGTCCAAATGCTTTGCTATCCTGCTACTTGGTGGATATTCTTTGTATTGGGAGTTACTTTCCACTTACTGATGAGATATTTCCAGGACATAAAGACTTTCTGTGCAGGAAAGGATTTCACATCTATTCTTTACTTGCTGGTAACTTCTTCAAGAGAAAAAATGCTAGGACTTCAAGCAGCAGCTCCTGAGTACATACAAGCATTCTTTGAGAAACATCTCCTGGGGGGAAATCAGGGCTGGAATTGTCAGATCCACTTCTGGAAGGTTTCTGGATGGAACAGCTGAGAACACTGAGGCTCCTGACTGAGTCTGTGTGTCAGCAGAAAGGCTGGAAATTGTTCAGCCTTGTCATGGAGCAGCAAATTCCTGCATCCCAAATCCTCCCTTCCTGCTCCTGAAAGCTGCCCAAGGCAGGCTGCTAATCTGCTCTCTTTGTGCTTTCTTGACAGCATTGCATTCTCAGCAAGAATTCTTTTGAGAAGGAGAAGAAATAAAGCTTTTCCCACAAATGAACAAAAAACTGATTCCGAGTTTGTCTTGCATCATCATTCTTCTCTCAGTGCAGCTGTTCCTGCTGGTTCTTACAGTAACTCAGGTGAAGTTGGAAACTCCAGATCTAACAAATTAATCTAAATCTGCATTATACTGGTGCTCACCACAGAGCTTCACCCCTGGGCAGAGTTATGAGGCATCACATCATATCCAATCAATAGGTTTGAGTTTCTCTGTCCTCAAGGGAAGGCAGGAGAACTCCTCTGGGAAGGGCTTTCACAGCACTGGATTTACCAGAGGAAAGATGTCCTGAATGACCTTATTAGAATTATTTCCTTTTTTTTCTTTTCCCCCTCCACCTCCCAACCCCAGTTTCCTGCAGTTTGGGGTCTTTTTTGCGTCCATAGACCCATTTGGAATTCCAAGTAGCAAATCCGAGGGATAGCTACACCTCAGCAGTAACAAAAGAGGAACTTACATAGATGTAACTATTTGCAGTTTAAACAGCAGATACTTTAAGGACTTTTTTTTTTTTTTAAACCCAACAGTTACTTTAAGTGGCAGCTTTGCATAGCAGCATGATAAATACCACTAAATTAGAACAGAGGCTGAGCAGTCAGCTACTTAAAATAAAACATTGTAACTGCAGGTAAATAGCGAAGTGAACAGATCAAGATGCAGACTTCAGCTTAGCCAGAAATAAGCCCATTGTGTTGATTTTACAGAATCTTGAAATAATTTATAACTAAAAACTTAATTGCACAGATGCTTCCTTTTTTCAAGTCTGCTAACCGTAATCATCAATGCCAAGACCACCTTAAATCCTAAATAAATCATAAAATAAATAAATACCAATAAATGTAATTTTACAGTGCGAGTTTCCTTGGAGCCTCCAGATGGAGCTAGTAGAGAGGGAGTCAGACTGGGAAAACTTTTTTTCTCCTCAACCTGTAAGCCTGGAGAATAAATACCTCCCGTGAGAAAGCAAACAAATCCTGTTCTGCAAGTCCAGGAAAGTCTTGGACAGGAGAGTGAAGGTTTTGACGAAATACCCACATTCCCAGCAGGGTGGACACCTGTCTCCATGCCTTTGAGATTTCTACATGAGAGGTGGCCTCTCCATGACGAGAAGAATAACCTTTGGATGCACTTGGCACTATCCTTGCTTGAGAGGTGCCCCTCTCTTGCATTCCCCAGTACAAACAGCAGCTGAGATCCCCAAGTTATAAACTCAGGAAACAGGTTCTGCTCTTGGCTCTGCAGGAGCCCACAGCAGCCAGATGACCTCTCTTTGCCCCTCAGCTCCTTGTAGCAGGTATTTGCAAAAGGAATTGAAAGCCCTGGCTGGAGGATGGTGTTCTGGGCATGGTGAGTTTCCTTTCCAAGTGTTTTGGAGAAAGTGGGATGGCTGGGTGGGATAGCTGTGCACCAGGTGATCTGAGAGGCCTGAAATGCAGCCATCTCTTCATCAGCAAGCAGATCACAGGATAAATAATCCTGACCCATTAAATTCTCCTAAGTGGAGAAGCTAAATCCAGGTGAGGATGGCTGTGCTGCTTTTGTGGCAGCAAGAGAAAAGCATAAATCCTCATTGTTGTGAAATACCATTGTGAGAAAACTGAATGCTGTGTGGTAAATTCTCTTTGGTGTGGTTTGGTGCTGGTGCAGAGCACGATAAACATCTGCTTCTTCTGAGAACAAAGAGCTCTGCCTTCTTGAGGAGAGGTGAAGGGGATGAGCCAGAGGCCACCTCTGTGTGTTTGGGGCTTGTTGATACCTCTGAATGGAAATTCCTGGAGCAGGGAGGAGCCAGCCAGGGTCACCAGGCATTCCCATTTCTCTCTGCAAAGCCACAGGAGATGAACTTGGCTTTTCTTGGCGGGTGCCAGGCACTTCCCTGCATGTTGCACAAACAGAAATAATTCATACAAACCCCTTGTGTGCCACACTCCTGTCTGGCAGCATCACGATGAAACTGGGTAAATGGGGTAAATTAAACTTCTTGTTAGTGCCCAGGCTGGAAACAGTGAAATCTGGTGAAGCGTTTGATCTCAGCTGTCACAAACCAAATCCCCAGGAGTGAATTCCTGGCAGCAGCTCTTCAGTGCCCCCATTCCCTGCCCTCTGTGGGGCTGGGCTGCTGTTCATGGACTCACCTGCACCAGCAGGAGCAGAGAGCAGCCAAGCACTGCTGCTCAAGGGCATCTGAAAGGCTGGGGGGTTCAAACTCAGCCACTTATAATTTCACTGCATGGCAAATAAATTGCTAGAAGACTGGGTCTGGACTTGTCCCCTCTATTTCCTACCTCCAAATTTGAATTCACATTTCCCAGCTGTCATGCTGGCAGCTGAAATACTTTGCACAGGTTGTGGGGCTATGAAGAGGTGATCCCTTGAGGCAAACCAAAGGTGCCACTGGAGCCACCAGGTGTCCCCCCAAGGCAGCTGCATGGAAGCTTGGAAAGGACTTGGAGGGGAGCCACGGGAGAAGACACAACTCTGCAGTGCTGGGCATGAAGTTCTTACTCTTTTTTTTTTTTTTTTTTTTT
>VWYP01009374.1:23783-45757 GCA_013400435.1 Pycnonotus jocosus
TTTATATATAAATATTTTATATTTTATAAAAATATAAAATCCCCAAAGGGTTCATCCATGAGAGAGGGACTGCTACATTCCCAGCTCTTACTGCAAACAATTCCTTCATGTCATGAGTCACCTGGTTCCTGGTGTGCTCACAGAGCAGGTGATGAAGCCCACACCTACCCAGGGGTTAAAATGTCTCTTGGCAAAGGGAGTGATCCCTGAGCAAATAATCTGTGCCCTGATTCACGTGGCTCCTACGTGGTGCTCCTCCACCTTGGGATCCTGGCAGCACTGCTGGCAAGCAGCAGGGAAAGGTCAGGGAAGGGAGGACAAAACCCCAAGTCACGTAGATCCTCAGGCAAACAACTAAGCAAAAAAGGAGCTGTAAAAAAAAATACAGTAAAAGATTACTCAATGTTTATCTTGGCTTTTTTTTTTTTTTTCTTTTTTAATTTCACTGGCAAGGCAAACATTGGGGTGTCATGGCACAAACGGGCTCCTCGATGGATTTTTTTTTTTAAGAATATCAGACTCAAAAAAGATCGAGAAATGCAGTTTGAGTGACTCCAACCTGAAAATCAAAGCCACGGAGATGCAACCTGATCAAAGCTGCCCTGTGGTTTCCCAGCCACTTTTGCTATTGATTTTGACTGGGTTTGGTTATGGACCTTGATAAAAGCAGGGCCAGACACAAAATCAATGCTGTTTTTTCACGTGTATTTTTCAGTCCATTATATGCTATTGATAGCACCCGGTATTTTTCATCATGGCAAGTGTTTATCTTCCCCTGGTGAGTCCATGAGCTTTGTCTTAAGATACTTTTTGCCTTTCCAGTAGGTAACACTGTACTCTCCAAAGAACTTATCTGTAATGACATCCCTCATTATTGGTTTTTAACACCCTTCCTTTTCTTTTTACGTTTTGTGGTTTTCTGCACCACCTTCCATTTACTCCATATAAAAGGTCTGTTCTTTTGTTCCCCTCTTTAAAATGTGTTGAGAATGATCTTGTGTGTGAGTTTATGAATTCCCTTGGTTTTGTCTCTACAGAAGGAATGTTTTTGGCTCTAGCACAGGTTAACAAACCTTTTGAAAGCAAAGGGAAGGAAGCTGGTCAGAAAAAGCAATTAACAGCGTGGATTTCAAGAGATGGGAGGAAACAAGTAGATGCATTCCAAGAAACTGGTGACCGAAGTTCACAAAAACATTGGCTGAACCCCAAAGAGAGGTGACACAAAAAAGAAAAGTGTGACACTCTGAGAAAGACATCCTGGCCAGGAGGATGAGGACATCACTTCAACTTTGAAGGAACTGATGAAGTGGAAATGAGAGAAGCAGGAAGAGAGCCAGGCTGGTCTGAGGGATAATCCCAAAAGCCACTGAATCTGGGACAAGGGGAATATGGGCAGACATAGAGAATTTAGGGGAATGGAGGAGGAGGATGAACGAGCCCTGTGGCAAGGAGAAAGCAGAAGATGAGACAGGACAGAAGGTGCTGGTGGGAGGTGGAAATAGGACAGGCAAAGGGTCGGAACGTGGAGATGCCAGGTGGATGATGCCCCTCTCTCCTGACCCAGCCTCAGAGAGAGGTGTGAGACTGAGCAGCAGCAGTGTCACCCCCAGCACGTCCCTGGGAGAGGCTGGCAGTCCCCAAGGCCCAGCAGAGGCCACAGGGACACAGCTGTGGGAGCAGAGGGGAAGCGCCCGCGCCCCGCGGTGCCCCCGCCGTGTTTGCATTGACGTTGGCAAAGGCAAATGGGATCAGCCAGGGAAGGAGCAGAGGGCAGATGGCAGCCAGCAGGGATGGAAGGGTGGGCTGTGGTGTCCTGCCTCACTGGAGTGACAGCATGAGAGCAGGGACAAAGGGAGAAATGTTCTGGGACAATTCCTGTCAACACTCCCAGGGAGAAGTCTGGGCAAAAGCCAACAACGGAGGCAGCAGGGAAGGCTGAGGAGGAAATCGTGCAGGTTAAAAAAGCAAAACAGAGGCAGTGACAGCAGGAGAGCCTGCACTTAGGGAATTTCCCCGGAATTCTGTGAAAGAGGATGTTCCTCTCCTCTCCACCAAGCCAGGTCTTTTGGTTCAGGAAGGAGCACATGGGGTCTGTAGGGATCCTCTGTGCTGAAGAAGGCTCCTGTCCTTATTCTCACCCAGCCCTTTCTGCAGCCCTTTCTAGCAGGGCACAAGGTGAGAGCCCAGAGGGTCAGAGGACAGGCATTTCTTCCCTTTTTGGGCACAGTTTCAGCAGCCAGCCACCCATATCTAATGGCCAGTTCCACCCAGGTGTGCAGAGGTGCTGGACGTGAGCCCAGCTGGCTCCTTCTCCAAAACTGGAATGCCTGGAGTGTCCTGCAGCTGTGGGGCTGTGGCTTGCTTGGAAACCCACCTGCTGCAAAAAGACAATGCAAGGAGAGGCAAGAGTCTGAGCTGGAGAAAGCAGCATCAAGCCATCCATGCTGTTCCCATGTGGTTTTTTACCCTTGCTTTTCTAAGGCAGGTCATGCTCCTGAGCACCTGCCCCACTAACATGGAGCAACCAGGACGTGCCTCACCTTTCCTCCTGACTCATATCCTGCTGTGGCACACTGGGTACACAGAAAGCAAAAGGTTGAGATGCCTTTCAGGCCAGCATCCTTTAGTCAGGTCCCTGAGCTGACCTGCCAGAGCACTGGGAAGGAGGAGGATCCCAGGGTACCACAATTCCAGAAAACACACGCTCATTACAGCAGATGGAGGCTGCACTTTGGTGCTCAGACTTAAAGGCTTCTCTTCCATTTATGCAGCTTTGACAGGATCAATATTATGAAGACAAACTGCTGGGCCAAAGCACTGTTTCCCTTCCAGGCTCCCTGGAGTGAACACATTTGTGTTAGATTTTATACATGGGGACAGTGTATAAAAGTTTTTTTCAGAGATTTGTTACATTTACACAAGGGGGAGAAAAGGCAAAAGCCAATTATTAATCCATACCATTCCCACCTCCCTCTCATCAAGTCATGGAAGATATGATGGGGTTGTGAGGGGAATTTCCACAGTGCTGCTCTGTTTGTTCTCCCTCAATAACTATTTTAACATCTTCACTCTTTACAGCTGTATAATTGCCACTACATTGGAGCACTTGAAGTGGCCATCAATCTTCATCAGAGCACAGGAATGAGAAGAAGATCATAACATAGAAAGGCCATGATTCCATCTAGTAATTACCAGCCTTTCTTTTTATGTGGTTTTCTCCTGTTTCTTATGATTTGATCCCAAATTTGCATCATTTTAGAAAGTGACCCTTTCACAAGTGAACCCAGATTTTATTTGCTAGACATAAAACTGGAAGTGATGCTCCAATGAAGCACTTTGTAAGAGTTGTAAGGGAAATCTCTCCATCTCAGGAGAAAGGAATGATTTGAATCTCTGTCCCTGGAGAGTTTCATCCAAACAACTTTTCCCAAGCAGCCATGGAGCAGACAGAAAAGAACTGTAATTAAAAAGATCTTACAAACCAATCTCAAGGTTAAATCAGAGCTGGAAGGGTAGGCTAGATGTTGTTATGTTATTTATGCAGCTTATTCACCCTACCCAAGATGCCAGGATGGATTCAGCTCTGCTGAAGGCTTTATTCCCCATCAGTGAATAATAACTGTGCATGAAAACCGAGCTCCCACATCACTCAGCTCACCATGACCACCACGTTTTTGGGAGAAAGAGCCTATGTTAGACCTGGAGCAAAGTGGAGGCCCTGCAATAACTGTTAATATTTAATCACCAGGAGTTGTCCAGCCCTGTGGCACAAGCCAGAGCTGGGGAGAAATGTCCTCTGTTCACAGTGAACATGCACTGCCCTGCTGGCAGTGAGGACAAAACCTTAAACTTCTCAAAGTCCCTTTGATAAGAGAAACTCAGTCAACCTGGGAGCTGCTATTCCCAGGAAAAAACCTTAATAAAAGTGAGTTCTGCTTTCCTTGCAGTTGTCTCACTTGATAACGAGCAGGAGTTGAAATAAATCAGGGATTTCCCTGGTTACAAAGAGCAAAGAATTCACTCTTCCTAACCACCCAATGAATTTCTAAAGCAACATTTAAGCTGATTTGGGATGATTTCCCCTGGTCTTCCACTCTGCAGGGCTGCCAGGTGATGGGCAGACGTGGTCATCCATGGCCATCTGGGATTATCTGGGGCTGAGCCAACCTTGCTTTCCAGCACTGGCATTTTCCCAGCCCTCGTCAGCTCTCACCTTCAGAGGAGACATGCAACAGAGTCACGGGTCCTGTCTGCTGCCACCCCAGCCAAAAATACTTTTCCTGACTTCTGAGGATTTAGGGAAGGAGTGGATGACAGGTGGAAGACATAACAGAAAGGAGATGGTGTTTTTATAGGTCGTTCTCCAAGGAAGCTGTTGACTCAACAGGGATAAAAGATAAGATATAACAAAATAAAAAAGAGGAGATTTGAGACACTTGGACAACTTCAGGCTGATGAGGTCTGGACAATGGTAAATGTCACATCCCTGACATCACCCTGACTGACATCACAGTGAGATTTAGTGAAAAGGCATCTATGGAAAAGAAAGCCACTCTACAGTGTGGGACACATCCCAGATCGCAGCTTTTAGGGAATTTATGTTGGTTTTCCCATCTCTAATTCAGCAAACAGCTGGAGTTCAAACAGAGCTTTTTTGAGAAGATGATAAGAGTCACTAAATCACTTTGTCTCATTTTCCTCTGCAGAACTCCTCTCTTCTCTGCCAGCATGTGAGCGCCTTCAAGGTCCCAGTGTCCAACGTGACAAATGCCACAGCTGCTGTGCCTCCCCCTTTATTTTCCATTTGGAAAAGTGACGTTGGGAGATGGTTTCTCTTCCAGCATTAACTCTGGGAACCCACTCTGGCGGGGGCAGCTCCACATGCCTGTCTCACCCCGGGGCCAGAGATTAGCAGGTGTTGCATTAGAGCTGCTTAAGTGTGCTCAGCCTCAGGGGCTCAGCTCTATTTATGGCTGAGTTCACCACCAGGGCTGTGCCAAGGAATGGACACGCTGTGGGACGTCATCCTGTGAGGATCCTTACAAATCCTTGCAGTTCCCCCAACAAATGCACCCTTGGGACCTCAAATTACTGCTGCTGGTGCTCCCACAAAACCCCTGCACTTGGCCTTGGGTGGTATATGTTGGTTATTTCATCAGTTGTGTATTTTTTTATAAGCCAGTCAACACATATATTAATCCATATAATGTGGCTGGAAATGGCTGTAGAACTGTCATTTACCTCAATTAGTTTCACTGGGAAATGTCTGAAAGTGAACTTCAAGTTGTTTTTTATGAAAATTGTATGTATTTAGTGATCAGGGTTTGACATGGTGCATTTTTAATCCATGCAAATGATCAGGTTTTGTGACTTAATCATGGCCAATTCAGATCCTTTAGGTTCTAATCCAAGTACCTCTAGGTTTGCCCCTGGCAGGGCAGTGCCAGCCTGTGGGTGATGCCTTGGGAAGGCTGAGCTGGAACAGAGATTGGACAGAGCTGGAGAATAAAGCAGGGATTTATTGAAAGGCCTCCAGGATCCACCTTGGGCAGGACAAGAGCCTGACCAGGGCTACACCCAAGATGGACTAAGAATGGTCACGAAATGCCCAACCAGTCACAAGATCTCACATTTTTATAAGTTTTGGTCCATTTGCATCTTGGGGTTTAATTGTCCAATTCCAGCTCCAGGCTGTCAGGTCCCATCCTTCTTGTTCCTCCCTTCAGCCACCCTTGGTTGTGCTTTTGGGGCTGAAAGTTGTCCTTGGTGTCCAGCAGGAAAAGGATTTGTTTTGTCTCCCTGCTCTGTGAAGAGCTCACCAGCACTGAATGTGAGGCTCAGAACTGCACCCTTGGGCAGCACAGAACCTGAAAATCATAAAAGCTAAAATTTAAGGCATCATTGGACACTCCTGCCTGCAGTCTGTGGGATGAAAAGGTGGGAAGGTGGTTGGGCAGCCCAAACACTGAGTTCAAACAAGGGCAGGTTGGCAGAGAGCATCCAGCAGGGTGTTTGTTACATGTGCCTCCATCTGGGTCATCTCTCATTTTGGGAGAGGTGGCAGGGCTCGCTGCCACATCTCCCAGGAGCTGAGGAAAAGTCAGGCCAACAAACAAGGGTCTATTTTTAATCACAGCCCTGACAACTGTCCCTCCTCCAGGGGGGGTTTGAAATGTCACCTCGAAGACAGGGGGGGCTTGGTACGTGCTGTACAGCCCGACGAAAAAGTCATGTGGAGCCTCGTGGAGGGCAGTTTGCTGAGTTATACTGGGAAAATTAAACACAAGCCACCCTCTGTCTGGATCTGGCATTAACACATCCATCATTTTCCACGTGATGGAAAGGGAAAGGCCAAATTCTGGCTCTGCGTAGCCAAGCACGTGTGCTGCCGTTGAACTGGGACCCAGGACACTACAGAGGGATTTATTTACTTCATCAGGAATTTCTGCCCCTTGGGAGCAGCACACAGTTCTTAAACACCAGCTGGGTGTCAGCCCCTGTGGGGCAGGTTTTGGTTGGTCTCCCTTGCAGTTTTCTGTGGGTATTTTAAAGTCCAGACATGCTTAGCCCCATTATTTCCCACAAAAATGGTGAATGTCTTAGTGGGTTTCATTGTAGTCCAAATTTACGAGTCAGCCTTGAAAAAAAAATTGTATTTAACAGGAAGAAATCCTGTTATAATTATTGGAAGGAAGCATTGGACTCTGTGATCCTGTGTGTTCCTTCCAGCACAGGATATTCTATGATTGTACAATTCAGAGAGGTAATGTAGAGTTTTAATCATAGCAGCATTTTAAAACCTAAATTCCTCTTGGTGTTCAATTTTTTTTTCTCTTTGCATTTTGCCAGTTAACACTCAGGCAGAGAATTAATTATGAAGAATCACCTTTTACAGGTTCAGTCCAAGTGTTGCTCATATGAGCACAGCTGCTTGCTTATACCCTCCTTCAGAGGATTAGGAAAAGAAATCTCTTTAACTGAATAGCTCTGGCTATCTAATTTCCACTCCTCATTTCATTGACAGCAACTGCAGAATGTCAAAAGAACAATGTATGGTAAGAATTAATCACACATTTCTGGCATCTGCTCCCAGGAAAGCATTTGGGGAACAGACAATTGGTTAAAAAAAGGAGGACTGCAAATAAAAATAGCACTTTTTAAGGACTGATGACAAGAGAAGCACTGTCTCCTGCACTAGGAAAATTTGCTGGTGTTTTACTGTACAGAGCTGCCTTTCAACAGCCCCTGCTGCCATTCCTGGTGCTTTTTAACCATCTCCTCATGGGACCAGCCCAGCTTCAAACACCACAGGGGACACGGCCAGAGAGCAAAAAGGGAGTGCTGGATGGACCTGGAGAGCTGTGCACGAAGAATTACAAGCCATTACCTTGTTACAGGCTTGGAAAAAAGGTACAGAGGAGGCCAGCTCCACCCAAAACACATGTGGGAAAGATTTACTGGGAGCCCTGCACTGCCAAACTCCTCCCATGCCCCGTTTTTCTAACAACAAGCATTGCTGCCTTGTCCAGTGCTTTTAGCTCTGAAGCATCCAGTGCCCCCACAAAGGCTGCTGTGAGCCTAATTTATATTTGCTGTTTATGCTGGGACATTAATTTGCCTGGCAACCGTGGGTATTTTTCTTCCCATGCTGGTTTGCAATTATTTATGTGCATTCAGGGTGGCAGCTCTTGCTATGTACGGGGAATATTTATTTATTTATTCTATTTTTTGGGGAATAAAACCAAGACATTTGCTTGGTTTTCCTCCATGGCAGCTCAGCTGGGTGCTGGGAGCAAATGCAGAGGTACAATTGAGCCAGAGAGAAAAAAAAAAAGCCTCTGTTCTCACTTTTCTTCTGCTCCTCCTTGGCACTTGGCAGACGACTCTTTTCAAAGAATTTTTCTCTCTGTGGCAGCTCCAGTCTTGTCTACCTTTCTCTCTAGGTGTCCCCACCAAAGGCACCAGGGATTTCTTCTCTGTGCAAGACACCCTCTCTACTCAGACGCTCTTTTTCCCATCACAGAGCTAAAAGAGGTGCTGGGAATGGTTTTGGGGTGGTGTGGCTGAAACTGTTGCGGCTGTGGTACAATATAAATACAGAGGTGATGATTTGGGAATGTCCCTGGCCACCTCTGCTGGTGTGAAAGCAGCCCAATGTCCAGGGTAGAGGTTTTGGACTTTTTCCTCTTGGGATTTTGGCTCCAGACCGTGTTGATGGAGTGGTTCCTCCTGCAAAGACATTTTCTTGTTGAGGGGAGCTTGCAGCTTGCATCTCCTTGCTTTGGGAAATGTGAAGTTGTAGAATATTTCTGCAGCTCCTTTTCCCCATGATTTTGTTAGACACAGTGCCACAATCACCCTATCCAAGCTGGGAACGTGGATTTGGGGTGGGTTTTTTGGTGCTGGGGGCCAAGTGGCAAAGAGTACAGCACACCTGGAAGTGTCCCCTGAGCTGCTCAAGGTCCAAAATGATCCTTTTGCATCTGGGACAAAGAAGGGATTCAGGACTCTTGTCCTTCTGGCTGGTCCAGAGGAAATACAGAGAGAAGAGGCATTGCAGCTGAAAAAGATGAAGCTACCTGGGGGAAACAGAAGGAAAAACATCGTGGCAGAAGAGAGTGGTTAGGGAAAAATTAAGTTTAGATTAGGAAATATCTGCAGATAGCAGCTCTAGGATGAAAAGTGAGGGGTGAATGTAAGAAAATAGGAAACCACAGGTCGCCAAAATGATTGCAGGAAGGTCTGTAAATTTTGTGCTTGTTTGGTATTGGCTGTGATCAGGAGATGATCCAAAAATGTTCCAAGATCCAGCTGTGCCTGTTCTTTGACCTGCTCTGCCTCTCTCTCCTGAAGAGCATTTCTTCTGGATCAAATATTTGGGCAGGTGAGGGTAACAGGAGGGTTTCAGGACACGAAGAAATCTTTGCATCTTTTTATTTTGTTTTCATTTGAGATTGTTAAGCCGTGTAACCACGTATTTTTATTTAAATTAGAAAATGCTCCTACACACACCTGAATGTGTTTATTTACATGCAAGCATCTCTTCCCCCCATGCAGAAACAGGTTGCTTCTCAGCTTTTCATCCCCCTTAACCATAATTTTTTCCTCTGAGAGCCCTGGCAGCAATAAAGCTCTGTGGAGGGAATGAGGCTGATCCCATCCCTCCAGGAACCCACTGAGTGTGGGACTGGCACTGGGTTACAGCAAAACCTCCCACTGCAGGAGAAAAGGCCTTCCTGAGATCTCCAAGATCTTCCTAAGATTTCTGCTGTGGAACAAAGGTGACCTGGAAACCTGGAAAGGGCAGGATGCCTTTTCCAGCTGGAAAGGGCAGGTGTGAAGGAGATGGAGCCCCACTTTCCACCAGCCACTCCAGCAGGGTCGAGGTCCCTGATCCTGCCAGCTGGGCATTCTGGTTTAGCTGGATTTTCACGTTCCTTCACATCTCACAGGTTAATGCCTCTGCACAGGACAGGGCTGGTCTGCCCTGGGAAGTGAGTGGGAGGGAATGCAGGGGTTTGGCTCCTCTCTCTGAGCTCCTGTGACACCCCAGTGCTGGAATCCAGAGCCTTGAGGTGCATGGGGTGAGTGTGATGCCTTGGGAAGGCTGAGCTGGAACAGAGACTGGACAGAGCTGGAGTAGGAATTTATTGAAAGGCTTTTAGGATACACCTTGGGCAGGACAGGAGCCCCACCAAAGCTGCACCCAAGGTGGACTAAGAATGGTCACAAAATGGCTGAATGGTCACAAAGTCTCACATTTTTGTGAGTTTTGGTCCATTTGCATATTGGGGTTTAATTGTCCAATTCCAGCTCCAGGTTGTGCAGTCCCATCCTTCTTGTTCCTCCCTCCAGCCCATCCTTGTTTGTGCTTTTGAGGCTGAAAGTTGTTCTTGGTGTCCAGCAGGAAAAGGATTTGTTTTGTGAGGAGCTCACCAGCACTGAATGTGAGGCTCAGAACTGCACCCCTGGGCAGAACAGAGTCTGAAAAACATAAAGTTAAACTTAAGGCCTCAAGTGGAAGTGTCATTCCCACCGTGGTGTTCAGAGACCCCACTCCCTCCCTGCCCCTCATGCCCAGGGAGGCTGGGGTGGGATGGTTCACACTGGCCAGCAGAACTCTCCTCCTGCATTGTTTTCCTGGTAGGGCAATGTAAACCACTGGCTGCTCCTTTCTGCTGACTCAGAGCTGTGATGGATGATGCTGTGACCCAAATGTCACCGGGGCTGGAACCTCGCACCAGGTGACCGGAGCCGCGGGTCTCATGACCGCTGTCGTATTTTTGGAGCTGTGCTTGGCCCACAGATAAGGCTTCCCTTGCAACACCCTTTCTCTGCAAAGATCATGGCCATGTGTGTGCTGTGCCCTGCCCTGGGACACACCACTGGCAGCTCTTGGGCTGCTGGGGCTGGCAGGATCCTCTCTGCTGTGGAGAGAGGGGCTCTTCCCTCTTGAAAGGCCAAGCACTGGCACTTTGCACCCAAATGGTCACTTCCAGGCCACTTTGGCTTCCAAAGATTAGTTCTGTGGACAATCTGTTGCTTTATTTGGAAACAATAAAGGAAGGGCTGTTGGAACCCCGGGCATCTCTTTGGCTGCCCTGGGAGCTCAGGAGACCCTGACCAGACAGTCTGGGAACTGAGCAAAGGAAGTTTGAGTTTTATCCAAGGGCACCGCAATACCCTGGATCTGTCCAGGGGGTGAACAGGGGGGTTTTGCCTCTGTCCGTGGAGGTCACAGACCCTGGCACAAAGCAGAGATGAATTACAAATCTCAAGAGTGTGAAATACAGTAGTTTAGCTTATCACAGAGTGAGAAATATGTAGATTTAGGTTTTTATAATAGAAGTAGATGGAGACAAGATGGAGATTTTGGGGCGGTCCCTAAGGCTCTTCTTCTTCTTCTTCACCTCCATCTTCTGCTGTGACGTTGGCACAATATAGTTTAGAGAGATTGGGACAAATAGAGATGACCTGTTTAGTGTAAATAATGGACATTGGTAGGAAATTGTAAATATGTTCGTAATAATCTGTATTTAAGACAACGACCTCCCAGGGGAGTGGTAGTTCCCTGATGGCCAGTGTTCAGAACAGACCTTGCTGAGGACAGAGCAAACTGTGAGATAAGAAATAATAAACAACATGACAGACCTTGGAAAAACTGAAGCTTGAAGCCTCCATCTCTTTCTTGCGTCTGGCCAAAAGATTGCAGGAGGGCAAAAAGGACTCTGACCACCTGAATCTTGGAAAATCATAATCCAAGAAAGGGCCTTTCCTTTCTCAGTGTTACTAATACAGAAAAGTCCAGCTCTTCTTTTCAGGTTTGCATCCAGTTCAAAATACATCTGAAGTTTAGGGAGTGTGCAGTGATGAAAGCCTGTCAGGGTTGATGCTGAGGGGAGTTTTACTGGTTTGTTAAGGTTAAGATACCCCTGGAGGCACCTGCCAATGGACTCAGCAACATTTTTATTCTGCCTTTATCAAATCGATATCAGCCAGCCCTTCAGGTAGTTGCCTGAGTAGATCTCATTTTGTTTTTATTTGTGCTGAAGGATCTGACTCTCTTTGACCAGAAAGATGCTCTCATTTCACCTTTGGGCCCTTTGAGAGCCCCATCAGCCTCATCTGCTGGTGGTCTGTGATGTCCCTCCAAATGCATATGGAGATCCCATTTGCTTTAAGAGCATTTTACATCGTCCCAGGGTGTTCCAAGGCTGGGTCAGTGTAAAGTGGCTTTTGTATTAGGAAGTATCAGGCCCAGGGATTTTGTAACTCCACTTACTTCAACTCTCATAATCAGCTTGAGGTCTCTAATTAGCTGCATTAATGACTCAGCCCTGCAGACAGATCTTGAAGGTGAAGGGTGACATGCTGGACTTGCTCTCTTATCTGGGAAAGGTTGAGAGGTATTGTGCCTTTTTTCAAAAGGAGAGTTGAGCAGCTGGAAAATTTGCCCTCTCCCCAGGTCTCACTGAAGGCATTAAAAGCCATTTGATGTGTTCAAAAGCCACGTCTACCTCTCTTCTGCTCAGGTATGGACTCTCTCCAAATGAGCTTTAAAAGACACAATTGCCCATCATTTGGGCTTCCTGGAGGCCACCTGTTCCATCATCCTTTCAGATCCATCAGCTAAGGCCTGGGTTTGCTCAGGAATATGGTTTTCCACAGGGAATTATAGCACCTGGGAGATCTGCCTGGCTGGATCCAGCTCCAGGCTGCTCCACAGAGAAGTGGCTTGGGAGGAGGAATGTGTCCATTCTGCACAAATTTAATTAAAGCCTGACAAGAGGATGGAGGAAGTCCTTGACAAAAGGGACGATGAAATTGGAAAGGAAAGCTGCTTTGCTGGCTATTGTTGAGTGAATAGCTTCTGGAGTTTCTTGGGTCCCCATAAATGGCTATAATTTGCTTTTCAACGGCTTCCACTAATGGTTTTGCAGAAGTATCTCATTAAAGTTTATGGGAGCCTCTAATCTTCCAGGACTCTAAAAAATGCAGAAGTTGCTCTGTGCCTTCTCATGAATCCATGAGCTGATCTCATCAAACTTCCATCTCTGGAAAAAAAAAAAAAAAAGAAAGCCCTGTGCTTATTTCCTGACAAGCTGTCATGTTTCCAGCTCGGTGGCTTTATGTCCCCACTATCCCAGACAGTCAGACGAAATCCAGTGTCCCACAGGGCTCCAACCAACCCAGGGGAGACCCAAAAAACTACAGCCTCATCCTGGAGGTGTCATTCACTTGAGAATTCAGGAATTTAACTCCTGTCAAAAGGTTTTCTGCTGCTGCTGGGCAGGTAAAAAAAAATTGTCTGTAGCTGCAAGGGTGCTGCAGTGCAGAAATTGCAGCACCATGGGGAGCATGCAGGGCTCTGTGGGGCTGCTACAACCCCCTTCTGCCCATAAATATTGGGTGATCACTGCATTCCTCAAGGGAGGACCCTAAAAGAGGGGCAAGCAGGGGCAGGGGGTGCTGCTCCCACAGCCCTGCAGGATGGTTTAACCAGCTCTTGCTTTTGGGATTTCTCCCTCAGGGATGAGCTCTCCAGAGGGTCTGGCAGGTGGATTCTTGAGTGTTAGGGGGGGATCCCAGCACCCCACAGCATTCCCGGGAGGTTGGAGCCACCTGGGGGCAGGCAGAGGTGGCAGTGACAGGGAGGGGGGTGGCTCTGCAGCTGCAGGCAGGGTTTGGTGGTGCCATGCAGCCACCTCAGCAGTGACACTGGGACAGAGGGCAAGGAGGACAGCTGGCACCTGTGCTGGGCTGGGCAGAGCTGCCACCAGCTCAGGAGCAGCTCCGGCCTCAGCAGGAACAGCACCAGGCAAAAATGCCACTGGAGATTTCTTGGAATTTCTTGGAGATGTGGCACCTGCCAGCTTCACCTCTTGCATGGCCATTTGATTTTCTGCTCTTGATTTTTTTTTTCAGCTTATTTCCCCTGGAATGAAAAAAAAACTTTTTTTTTTAAATTTTTTAAAACTTTTTTCTCATCCCAAGCTTCCCCAAGGGGCAGGATGACAAACCCTATCTCAAAGCCCAGTGTGGTGGAGCATGGATGAGAGATGCCAAAGCTTGGGCTAGCTTGATCATATTATACATATAGCTGTGTATACATGCAGAGCATTTTCAGCTGCTGCCTGGCCCAGCACTGGGTCAAATCTGTGTGGCTGACTGTCCTGGTTTAGGGCAAATTCAGGAGGAAACCTCTGAATAGGATCCCTCTGGGGAGCAAACCCAAATGGCTTCTCCCCAGTTGGTCCAGGAAAAAAAATCTCCTTAGAGAAAAGTGGAAAAAACCTGTTTATTCAACAAACAAAATGCCCACAAACATAAATAGGAATAATATGAAACAATAAAACTTCTCATTCTGGAGTGAGATGGCAAACTCAGAACTTCCTTGGCGTGGGTGCAGCTCAGCTCTCCCAGTCTCTTATCAGTCCCTCCTGTGCTGGAAAATGCCATCCTGGCCCCAGTGGGCTCCAGGTGTGAGATCCAGGAGTTCTTCTGGGTTTTCAGTCCAGGACAGCTTTAAACAGTCTGAGGAAAAAAATCAGTCCAGGGAACTTCTCTCCCTCAGCTAGCTAAAGTAGCTAAAAGCACAGGAGATCTGTCCTGCTGTCTGTCTGTGCTGCAGACAACACAGTCCAGGAGCAGAATGCAGAGGAGTCAGAGCAGTTTCTGAAAACAAACTCCATGCTTTTTTCTCCCCCTTTGCTCTCAGAACCAATCTGAAAGGTACAGAACACAATATCCAACACAAACAGAACAGACAATTGGGGATCCAAGCATCATAAAGTCACCCCAGGACACTCAAGGACTCTTCCTGTATTGTGGAGCCAGTTCCCCATCAGCGCAGCCAAACTCCTGTGAAAGCCTCTTCACTCAAGCAGAGAACATTTATTGCCTTTGTAAAACATTTCTGGCTGTTTCTGGATTTCTCCAGCAAAGACATGTAGCAGAAGATTAAACTTGCTCATGCTTTACCCCAGAGCTCAACAAAACTAAGGAAAAAAAAAAAAAAAGGGAAACTGCTCTTGAACAGGTCAGATGTGGTTTAGCTGTGGAGAAAAGCCTGACTTTGAGGCAGCCACCTTCATACAGCATCACAGAATCACAGATTGGGAAAGATCATCGAGTCCCTTGGGTGATTGAGACCAAACATTAAATATTTTTGGAGGGATTTGATCAGGATCCATTTGCAGAACAGGGAATGCTGTTGGCTTCAGATTGAAAATTTTAGTACAGCTCCTCTGTGAAAATGTGCTCAGGACAGGAGGGTCTGGCTTTATATTTGTGATGTTTCACCCTCCATGGCTGCTCTCAAAGCACAGTTTCACTGCATGGGGTTGCCCTTCGGCAAGCACGTCCTTGGAAATGGATAAAACATTAAACATGTTTCACAATTAACAGATAGATTTATCATCCAAAATTCAAAGAGCAGCACTGGGGGCAAACTTCAACCCCTTCCACCCCGAGCTTGGCTGGAAAGGATGATAGTGCTCTGAGAGGGTTTGTGCTGCCACCAGCAAAGCCTGAACAGCTTTGAAGACATCCAAAAGCATCTGAGATTCTGACTTTGCCATCAAAAAGGGGATTAAGGTGGCAACATCATGGAACCCTGGCATGGTTGGCATTGGAAGGGACCTTAAAGTTCCAAACCCCATTGGGAAGGGACACTGATGTGCAGAAATAAATTGTTTTCTGATGTTTCATCTTGCCTTCTCCATGACTATTTTGTAGCATGACGAAAATATTCTAGCAGGGGTTCCAGCTGAAGTCTTTTGCCTCTCTTAAATTAAAAAGGGAAGCAAATGTGGCTTTAAATAAAAGGATTTACTACGTGGGAGAAACTGTGAAAAAGGTTGTTCCACAGAGATGGGGCTGGGAAGCCCAGTGTGGAGCAGGTAAGAACTAAAGGGATGAAGTCCACCCATTTCCATTGGAGAAGGGGTAAAAAAAGTGGGGCAGGCTTTGTGGGGAGTCACTATCCTACCCCAAAAGTCCTTGAGATCATTTCCAAGGGGCTCCAGGGAGCTTGCCTGACTTTGCTTGAACATGGAAGAGGTTAAAACCACGTCCATTTGTAGCAATAAATGCATCATGTCTTCCTTTCTGTATTTTCAGAGAATGCTACCAAAACGAGCAGGTCTAAAATTAAACCAAAAAATGAAGGCAACAAGTCATTGATAACAACTCTGTGATCTGAAATGTGTTGGCAGCTGGCACTCCCTGCCTTCTTCCTTTAAATCTCCCTAAATATGAGCACCTAAATATGAAGGGATATTGTGTGGGACCCAACAGGACCACATGTTCTTTGCAGTTTTCTCCCAGGGGCTGGACACCCCCATGGAGCCACGGCTCTGAATTTGGCCCAGAAAAGATCTGGTGTCTTTGAGAGGGTTTCTATATGCTTGGAAAGAGGTGATATTTTGTTCCTTACCCCAGCAGTGGTGCATATAATCCTGCACGTGCCAGAGTAAGAGGCTGGATCTGCCAGGAAGGGGCACAACCATTGCAAGAAATGAAACTGAAATTAATTTATTTTATGCATTTCAAGGGGGGGGGGGAAGGATCACGTGGACACACTGGGGTTGGTCTTCTGCTTGGTTTTGCAACATTCCAGGACTAGGAGTTGGCTGCAGGACACCATCCCCTCTCTGGGGCAAGCTCTGCTGTGCCGTTACACATGGGCTTGTGAGCAGAAATTTCATTTCCCCTCAGAAACCAACTGGACAAGAAAAAAAAAATCAAAAATGTGGTGAATAGGAAAAAAAAAAAAAGCCATCTCTCTGGAGGGGGACATTGGTGGGAAGACAGCTATGCAAATCTGGGGCTGCTGCAGAAGGCTGGGCATGATCCCAGCACATGGGAGGGAAGGGCTGCTGGACAAACAGAGCATTGAGCGATGCCAGTAGGTCTTTCCTGTACATTTCTGCTCTTTTGTTTGCCTCAGGGATTAATATGTGTGTGTGTGTGATAAGAAACTCAGCAGGAGTTAGAAGGAAGCTTAGGTTTTGTTTTGTTCTTGTTTTTTCCTCCTTGTATTTGATAGCATGTGGTTAATACAGAATTGCAGGTGGAAGGAATAGATGTAGAGGTAGTTGTTCAGTATGTAGCCAAATTCTTTTTTGTGATAGGTGGGGATAGGAGATGGTACATTTTTAGTACAGATAAATTTACCAATTTTTGGTTAAACTTAGGGTTAACCTTATTTTCCACCTTAAGCCTCTGCTGCTGTTCAGTTCCACGGGAATATTACATATTTCCCTTCTCATCCAGATTCTAATATCACCTTAAATTAACCTTGCTTTAAAACTTACTATTAAACCTCAAAATAAAAACTAAAATCCTCTGCATCTTGCTGGATGAAGCACAAGCTAGTGCACTTAGGCACGTGTCTCTTAACTGCTTGAAGATATTCCGTTTTCATAACCCGAGATTTTGTTTCAAGACGTGTCAGTAGATTAAATTTCTCCCACATGATTGAGAGCAGGAGCCATGCAGAGAGGATAACCAGGCAATTTCAGGCCTAGAAAGGGTCCATCAGGAACCTCACCAAGAGCAGAGAAAGAGTTGGAGCCAGGCTCCTCTCAGAGTTTACACAAAGGGCACAAAGTGGAAGAAGAGAAATTTCAGTTGGATATCAGGAAAAAATGTGTTTTCCATGAGAGTGATCCAGCAATGGAACCCAAGGAAGCTGTGGAATATCTGTTTTGGGATATGAAAACCTTGGCCCTGAGCAACCTGATCCAGAAGAAGTTGGAGCCTCCAGAGGTCCCAGCTCCAGAGCTCCTTCCTGGCCTCTGTTTCTCTGACTCATCAGGAAAACCCCATGGCCTATTGGTAGAGGAACCTGAAAAATTACAGTAACTCCTTTAGTCTTGTTCTTACCTCTTTGGTGCTTTTCACAGCCAGGTTCACCATGCCCCAGTGCATGCCCTTTCTTTCTGCATGTCCAGCATTTAAGACCCAATCACTGTTTGGTCAAACACCTCTTCATGCTCTGCTTGGCCAGGTGGAGTGACCTGGAAACCATCCCTCTCCCTTTGCCTCCAGCTGCCAGGCAGTCACCAAAATCCTGCTGAGATGTTTCACCAGACCCACAGGAGGAGTCACCAGCAGTGTCAGCCCCAAATCCTCTGGGCTAGGAAGCTTTGGTGTCACTAAACCCAATCAGTGGGGCAGCGAGGGAGGCTCCTCACCCAGTGGCTGGGCCCCATCCCTTGAAGACTCTTGGAGTCCTAGGAACTTCTAGAAACTTGGGATTTGGGTTTTAGTGTATAGTAGTGTGTATGAGTCAAGATGGAGCTCACAGCAGACCCCCAGGCCCAGTGCAGGCCCTCAGCACCAGCATTCCAAGCATTCCACCACCACGATCCTGGCTGCAAGGAACCTCCCTGACCATGGGTGCAAACCTTGGGAGGTGGATGAGCCTGGCACTGCGAGACTCTCCTGTCCTGGGTGGGCACACAGATGTCCAGTCATGGTCACTGGGTCTGCACCAGGTCCTGGATCCAGCCCTGGGGAGGAAGGGGAAGGCTCTCACCCCGCTGCAGGCGTAACGAGCTGCTTTCCTCCCGTGTCCCCAGCACTTGGCCTCCAGCCCTGAAAGGAAGAGCACCGTGCCAAGAATTTCCACGGCTGTGCCCAACAGGGCAAGCTGACACCTGATTTGCTGTTAATTATAGCAGTGGGAACAGGGCCAGGGGCAAATGTGAGCGGGTGACAACCGGGTGGCGATAAGGACAAGACTCATCTGCCGTTTGTCACGAGGCCTTGTCGGGAGAGTTTTGTTTTCTGTGAAAAAGACTTTCCAGCATGCAGAGAAAGAGATGGCAGGATGGGATCTATAGGAACTCTGCCTTCCCTTCTGGCTGTTTTCCCCCCAGCACCCCCAGAGCAGAGAGGGCTGTGTTATTCCCAACACCCCCATCCCAGCGCGGTTTGTGTGACACCAGGCGCCAGCCACCACGAAATTCCTGCAAGAAGGGAGGTTAAAAATAGCCCCTGAATTATTACAGATCTTTTGTCCTGCTTGTCTGTGGGTGAAATAACCCCCATTCCCTTGTGAGGCCTGAGCAGCTCCACAGAACACCCACCAAAACGGGAGACACTGCCCTTGCAGCCTCTGTCCTGTTCCTGTTCAAGAATGCTGCTGCTTCCAGAGGGAGAACCCAAAAAAACTGTAGCTGGTCCCTGCTGAGGTTGTTAACAGGAGATTTTTAGGTGCAACCAGGCTTATTTCTGATTCAGTGTTGTCCCAAAGGCCTTGCTTTAAATGTGGAAAAGAGACAGGGAGAAAGGCAGACAATTAAAAATATTCTCTTAATTTAATATTTTATTTTGTTCCAGGTGGAGTAGGACAATGGCTATGTGAACACAGCACGGGCAGGGAGAACCCTATTTCTTAAACTAAACCAAAATGAAATGAAATGTGGATTTTTTTACACCATTTAAAACACTTGGGAAGGCTTTCAGAAGGCAGCCACATGTTTCTGCACCCCATGTTGAAGCCCTGGGGTATCAGTGTCCAGGTGCCACAGGAATATTTTCTAATGATGCACTTTGAAACCTTTGACCTGTTTGGTGCTATTAAACTCGTTAATGCTTTACCTCCTCGCCCGGGCTGATGCCTGAGCACGGATTGTTTGAACCCAGCCCGCAGGGACAATTGGAGGGGGGAGAGGGAGTGGGAGCGATGGTGCTCGCTGATGAGCATCCTCTTGTTTGGGAAATACTGCAAATGGGTGTGTTGGTCGGGAAACAAAGCTCCGGAGCAAGCGGGAATGTGTCGGGCAGCTGCTGCTCTCGCTGGGCAAACAGGAGCTGGCAGATCTCAGGTGTGCCCCGTGTGCCCCACCCAAGGGGCCCCACACGTGGCCTTTTACCGCTGCCAGTCACTCACTGTGACACTGTCACTGTGACACTCACTTTTCGGCCGAAATTCAGATTTTAAAAAAGAAAAAAATGAAAAAAATTTTTACTATATATATATATATATTATACAGGTTTTGTAGACGGTGTAAATACGTACATCCATAACATAAATGTATACAGATTAAATATATGTAAATATTTGAGTAATAAATATTTATATTTAAAATATANTAATATAGAAAAAAATGTCATATGTGTATAATACACATAAGATATAGAAATCATATATACATACTACTACATATATGCATATCATTACATATATATTTACATATATTACTATATACATGTTACAATATTATATATTATGTATCTGTATTATGTATTGATATAATACGTATATTATACATACATCTCTATTTATAGTATATATTACTATAAAATATATATAATTAACAAAGAAATGGCAGTAAAGCAGCTGTGTTACCATTTATATTATTCAGACAACAACAACAACAAAGATTTTTCTATTCTTCTGTAGTCAGTACATTAAAATGTTCACACCTTGGCTTTCCAGCTGCCTCCCAGCCATATCTCCTTGGCATTTGCACTGTGTTTTCCCCATAAACACACAGAATTCCATTATCTGCTGACCCTTCTTAGCTTGAACAAGTCGGTTCATTGACAACAAATGGAGTGGCTGAAAAACAGAGGAGAGAGGGAAAATAAACATCCTCAGTGAGAAACTTAATAAGGAGAGCTAAAGAAGAAATAAATGAGTGAGATGAGAGGGTGATGTTGGGTTTCCAGAAGGGCTTTTCCACCTCCCTTTGTGCAAGCCGGGAATGAGCCCATCCACAAGGCAACTGTCCCAGCCGAAAACTGTGCTGAGCCAAAATTGGGATGGGGAGGAGGGCTGGAGTAAGGAGGGGGACAGGACCAGTACTTTTGGCAGCATCTTGCATTGGTGTAAGCATTCCCAGCCGATGAAACCAAAGGAAGTCATCACTGCTGCATTTATTTATTTTATTTACAAGGCACATTTACGAGGCAGTTTATTTCTGAGGCATAAAACCAGGCAGGGGTTTGGGTTCGGTGCCTCTGTCCCGCTGTTCCTTTGTGACACAGCCCCAGGCTCCTGGAAGATGCTGAACCCCCTGGCTGAGATGGTGACATCAGGCACTGGGGGAGCAAAAAGTTCTTTTTATTTGTGGCATTTAAACCTCTCTTTGGCGTTCCTGTGTCTACCTAACCCAAAGTGTTGGTGCAGGAGGGTGGGCTGCAAGGACGCTGCTCCCTGTGCATTCCTGGCTGGCATTTTGGGAGCAGCTTGCCTGAGTACTGCCAGATAAACCTCTTCCCTGAGTTTAATCCAGCTCAAGAGCTTTACCAAACTTTGCTGGTTTTGCATGACACTGACTGACACCACCAGAGCTCAGTCCTGCCTGTCCCTTTCCTTCCACAAAATGCAGTGAAGGAGGGAGTGTTTTCCCCTGGTTCCACTGCAGTGAGAGAGGTTACTGGAATTTTTTTATTGCTGGCAGGTAAAAAGTTATCTCTGCTTATTATTACCCTGTAAGTCATGCCTGTAATTATCCTTCAAAAGGACAGCCGTATGAACGTTGCCCCAGTCCTATCCAGAGGTTACCCAGGTTGTGTTTGGCTTGCAGGTGTTGAATGTGGGATCACAGCAGAGCTGAGCTGTGGAAAGAGAGCAACAGGTTCAAATCAAAGCATTTTAATTACCAGTGGAAGGACAGGAGTGGGGCTGATCTTGCATTTAACAATCTTGCACTTAACAATCTTGCATAACAGCAAGCTCCCATCAATGTCTAGGGAGAAGGATTTTGCTGACGTTCCAGAGTGAAACCAGGACTTTTTTCCTGGTGTATAAAGGGGAGCATCTTCATGTGGGTTTCTACAGTGCACAGGGAAGCCCAAGCACTGCTGGGAAAGTGTCTGCAGGCAAAAATAGGGAAAATATTTGACAAAGAGGGAAATCACAGCCTAGTTCAGGAGCAAGGCTTGGCCTCTGGCATCCGTGTGCTGCTCAGGGCCACTGCCCAGAACAGGATGTGGCCATGAACCCGGGACGGACAGCCATGGGTGGAGATGCTTTAACACATGGTACACTCCATCAATCAGAAATATTTATCAGAAACATTTAACAGAATTAGGCTGGGAAAGACCTCTGGGATCATCGGGACCAAGCTAAGACGGAATACCGCGTCAGTGAGAAGGTGGCACCGAGTGCCACATCCACTCTTCCCTGAAACACTTCCAGGGGCGGTGATTCCACCGCCTCCCTGGGCAGCCCGTTCCAATGTCCAGCCGCTTTTTCCGTGAAGAAATCCTTCTCGCTGTCCCGTCCAAACCTCCTCTGGCGCAGCTCGAGGCCCTGTCCTCTCACGGGAGAAGAGGCCGAGTCCCCCCTGGCTGCAGCTGAGCTTTGGGGCGAGAAGCCTCCCCTGAGCCCCGTTTTTAGCGGGTGCAGCCCCCGCAGCCCCCTCAGCACCCCGGGGCGCTCCGCTGCCGCCGCTCGGTGCCGGCCCGGGGGCGGCTCCCTGGCCCCGCCCACTTCCGGCGGCGGCGCGCGAGGG
>VWYP01009374.1:50429-162464 GCA_013400435.1 Pycnonotus jocosus
TTTTTTTTCCTCTCTCCCTCCCCTACCTGCAAAACAGTGCAGTCAGGAAAATGGCTTCTGTGGGCTTCAAAGCAAGGATTAGATACTGTCACTGAGGCTGAGGCTGGGGAATACTTTGCTTAGAAAAAGAAAATAAAATCAAAATTGCATCAAAATGAACCATTTGTGGCTTTCTTAGACATTCTCAATAGAAGAGCCTTTTAATGCATGTTCTCAATAAGTAGACTTTAAATGCAAGTTCCTCTCCTAACAATGTTTTCTGTCAGTGTCCCCCTGTTCACTTGTGAAGTTCCCTCCCGTCCCTTTTTTTCCCACTAGTATTCAGGGTGTTTCTAAAATCCAGCTATATTTGGCAATACATCACTCTCTGTGTTACAGGGAAGTGATCACTCAAGGGATTTGGCAGAAATTAAATTAACTGAGGTCTTTAGAGAACATACTCAGAATGTCTTTTGAGAATACACTCGCTTCCAATGCTTTCTGTTGGAAAATAAAGTCGTATTCTCTCCCTGGTTCTTTCTGCAGGGTGGACTTTGTAGCATATTTGTGTATTTACTCTTTTTCACGTTTGTGGAGTTTATCACTTCCAAAAACAAAACAAATGCTGAAGTGATAGACAGCCCAATTTTCTAGGTTGCTTAGTAACTGAAGTGCATGGTGTAGTGTGAAAATACTCATGACAAAGTAAGGGAATGTTTACTGGAACAAACAGAAGATCCTGTGAAAGTGCACTGGATAAATAATTAAAGCCTATGTTTTTATTTGCCTGTGGAACAGAGGGATACCTTCAATCACAATGTTCAACATAACTTTTCACTAAGAAAATTCTTTTTCACACTTCTGCTTGCCAAAGTGTGTTGATGCGGTAGGGTGTGACTTCTGTGGCAAAAAAAAGTGCAGTGCTGCAGATTTTTGGATATTTCTTGAGATGGACCATTTGGGATACTTTTGAGTTTTGAAAGAAGGGTCATTATTCTTTGGGCCCAGTTTAAGATCTGTTCCCCAAGCAACCAGGAACAAAAACTTCAGATTCCTGGAATGCTAGCACCGTGATAAAACAAGACCAGGTTTAATGAGTTTGTCAGGCTTTCTAAAGAAAACTGAAGGCTATTTGTAGTCTAAATAAGCTTTATTTTTTTTAAAAAAATAATTTTCTTTTGTTTTTATTCAAGATTTCAGCCAAGCAATGTCTCAAGCTGGCTCCTCACAGTTCCAGGAAGTCATTCGGCAGGAGCTGGAGTATTCAATGAAAGTGGAACTTGATAAGATACTTGCAACTGCACACTCAAATGAGCTAGAGGTAAGGAGCAATGGGATGCAGGACATTGAGGAGATAAATCACACATTTCCTAATTTTTAGGGTGTGCTCTGATCCTGTGTGGAAGAGTAGCCAGGATACAATGTCAGTAGGAGACTTTCAGTTCCCTCTAGGCCGGGTGACAGAGTTATTAAAGTGTTTAATCATCTTTAGTTATTAAAGGTTCTGTGTAATCTTCAGTGGATTACAAAAAGGGAAGGTAAAGCTGTTACCTTAAATGTTGGGCCAAATAGTAATGGTTATGATTTTGACAAGAGGCTTGTTGTGTAGGTATCCAAGTTGGTTTTGTGGTCTGAGTGAAAATGAGCTTTTGGTAACTTCTGGAATTTTACCTAAAGTTTAGCATGTCTACTTCAGTGCTAGTGAAATTACTCTCATGGATACTGTACACCAATTTGTAGAAATGCTTCTGTGACTGAGTAGGTGTGCATTGAATACCAGCATTAACTGATGCATTTCTTCTCTGTAGCACACTAAAAAGGACCTGGAAGGATTTAAGAAGCTATTTCATAGATTCCTACAAGAAAAGGGACCATCTGTGGACTGGGGGAAGATTCAGAGACCTCCAGAAGATTCTGTAAGTTGTGATTAAGTGACAGTTTTTCAGGAAAATAAAACTGATAATTGCTACTTAAGGCAAATGATGTATTCACCCATGGAATGGGTCTGTCTGCCATGGTTCTATAAAACCATGTAGGACAACACTTGGGGTTCTAAGAAAGAAGTAATGATTTGTTGACATATGTTGTGTGTCTTCCTGAACATCAGGTTCTGCTCACCATATGTGTCGAGTTCTTTGGTATTATTTTGTTAGCTGCTCTGGGAGCAGGGGAACAAAATGGGACAGATGCCACCTCCCCATTTGCTACCTTCTCTGGAGTAAACCTGTGTTAGAGGGGAAGCAGGGAGGGCCCTTGTTGTTCCCATTTCCCTCCTGCCCCTAGAAGAAGGCTGCACGTCTCAGATGAGGCTGTTTCCAGGAATCCTTTATGTTTAATCATTTGAAAGGGACATATGGCAAGTGGGCTGGGTAATAGAGCTCATTTAGCAACTTCTGTAACCTGCAGCAGCTCAAGTGAGGGATCTGAAACAAGGAGTTGACTGTGGTGGGGTTTGAAGCCTGTTTTTTTTAATGTTGTCTATGTTGTTGTAACTTATAATCTGTAATTGGAGCTGCTGAAAAAGCACTATGTATTTTTTTTTTCAGCACTGTTTAGTACTGAAATAAATACTTCCTATTAAACCCAACCTCATTTTATTGATTCATCAGCGGCCTCAGGCCGTCCTTTGACTCTGGTGTAACGAATGGTGCAGTTGTGCTGCGAATTCCTGCTTTTCCCAGCGCAGTGATCTTGGCATATTGCAGGAGCTCTGTGTGCTCCCAGGCCTGTGGTTTCTCTGAGGCTCTCTGTGTGCCTCAATCGAGGCTCTGTTTCCCGTGAAAGGCAGGCTGGCCAGTTCCTTCCAGAACAGATGCAGGGCTGCTCTATAAAGCGTTGAAGAATGATGCTGTTTTAGAGCAAGTCTAGGGTTTTTCCAAGGTTGAGTGTTTTCTTTTGACTTCAAAAACATGTGATGTCTCTCTTTTCTGTGCTGTGACACTGAATGAAGCGTTGCTTTGGGGAAAGAAGTCTGCCCTCAATGGAGAGGCCAGGGTGGGAAATTGGGAGTTCTAGATAAGATGACTTGCAAGGAAGGCTGAAGAAAAGGAGATTTCTTTCAGGGTTGGAGGGGGCTGAGACTCTGGGTCTTTTAAATATGTAAGAAGGTAGTTAGGACAATCAAAGGAATAAACTGTTCCCTGTGCCAAGAGGAGGCCTGGGATTAAATTAGAGAAATTTGATGCAAGTGAATGGCTGCTTTGTGGAGAGGAAGAGCTGTTGTCTGTTTTTCAAGTTTTGCACACCTTCAGTGGAAAAACAGACAAGTTCTGTAAAGGTCTGAAAGTGCCCAGGTTGGACATCTGGAGCAGATGTCAAACTGGAGGTTGTGGTAAGGCTCTGAAATAGACTGGGGACATATTCCCAGGCATGGGGTATTCCCAGCAGCATGGCAAGCTGCAGAAAAAGAACCAAGAGAAAGGTCTAACTTCAGGTCACAGAGGGCTGAGTGGAGAAGGGCAGAGTTAGAAAGAGTATCTGTCTTTTTCTCATGGCCTGCTCGTTCTCAGATGTGTCCCTGTGCTATGTCGCTGCTTTTGATGAGAGAGAGGAAGGTAAGAATTCTGCCAAAGCAGGTCCCTTCTGGTCTGATGGGATGCCTGCATGATGGGAAATGAAATTTGGCTTCCTAGCATGAACTCTAAATCAGGTAATCATGCTTGATAAGTGCCACAGAAGAGAGCTAGGGCAAAATATCTGCAAACAAACTTCCTTCCATGCCTTCTTCACTTCATAGTAAACACCCCTTTCTTTAAGGATACTTGGGCTTTCTGATCTGACAGGATTTGGGGTTGAGTGTTATGAAAACTGAGAGCAAAGTTAATTTTTTTTCTTTTCTCCTTTTTGCTCACCATAGGATTTCTATTTCTCTCCCTGCTGTATCCATTCCCTCCTTTTTAATGCCTCAGTCATGTGAGGGACATACTGTGAGAAATGAAAAGGGTTCCTCATAAGACACATTCCAAGAGACCTTCTTCCAAATTGTTCTTTGCTGTGGAAATATGACTCATGGAATTATTAAATAAAAGTTGATTTCCTAAAGACCAGAATTTCAGAATTACTGGTCTAGCTAGTATAGATAAGAACATTATGAGCTTTTAGAAGGGATAAAGAGGGATAACTTTTGAAGGGCTGGAGTACAGAGTTCTTTGGGATAGATATCCATCTGTTCATATCCATCCATATTTTGTTTGAATGCTTCTATTAAGTTCTCATTGAGTTTTCTTTTCCTAGCTCTAAAACCTCAGAGCATATTCTCCTCCTGCTCTTGTTAGAACAGCACAGGGGTTGGTAAATAGAAGTGTTTGCTGGTAATCTTGCAAGTGATTTATGATTGCAAGTGATTTATATTTGCCTGTAGGGATGACCTTGTTTTCTGAGGTGGTGGGATGCTTGGCTGCTTGGAGAGTCTCACACTGCAAGGATCATGGCCTAGAAAGCACCAAATTCTCTGCAGTGTGAATTTATTTGCCTGTGGTTGTTTTGGAGAATTGCTGGGAATTCTGGCAAGTACAATCTTCAGCTGATCCCTGGTAGAGCAAAAAGCATATGTTGAGATATCTATGGGCCTCTGTGTGTATAAACACACAGACATCTGTGTGTATCTGTAAACAGAGGCACACAAAAAATCTGCCAAAGTGTGGGTTTGGGGCTTTTTTATTTATTTAGCAGCTTCAAAAAGTTCATGAATAGTTTATGGGATTCATGGGCGTTGTCTTTTAGGTGGGGAAGAGTGGTTTAGGCTTTTCCTCAGTGCCAAGGGACCGTGTTGTGCAGAAGCAGGATTTCTGATCAGACTCCTGTAGGTCATCCAGTGTGTTATCTGCTGAATTTGTTCTCTGAATGTAGTTTCTGCTTCTTCCTGAGGACCAGTAAAGGCTCCTGTCAGTAAATTGAAACAGAAATTATTGCTTTGTGGTATTCCTGGTTTTCTCTGCAATGGGAGATTTCACCCCTCACCTCCAGTTTTCAGTGCAACAACTTATACTGATGACAGTAAGAGAAGATTGAACCCGTTTCACACCACATTGGTAAACCTCTGACTTGTTTTTTCCTTCCAGATGCTTTGCTTTCATATGTCCAAAGGCTTACAGTGATAGCTGGCATAGTTAGGACCCATAACTGGTACAGTCTCCAGAGAAGAAGGTACACTGAGAGTGCCAGTTGACAGGGAGAGGAGGTAAAGAATGTGGACATGGCAAGTGTAACTTAATCCCCTCCATGTAGATTGCAGCGATCTGTTTGTTT
Source organism: Pycnonotus jocosus (assembly GCA_013400435.1). Taxonomy (NCBI): domain Eukaryota; kingdom Metazoa; phylum Chordata; class Aves; order Passeriformes; family Pycnonotidae; genus Pycnonotus; species Pycnonotus jocosus. The sequence goes on from VWYP01009374.1 coordinate 55,656, forward strand.
GAGTTGGAAGCAATAGCAAAAGTTCTGCTGGGAGGCCTCTGAGAAAACTGCAGTGATCAAGTTAACCTCAGAACAGCAATGCAAAGCCTCAGCTGGGATGTAAAGAGAGCATCTGAAGCCATGTGAGTGTGAAAGGAGCTTGTCTCTTAGAGCCTTTGTTTTTTTTTTTTCTTCCCCAGTGGTTGGATTCTTGTCTGGAGCTCAGGTTGTCACCTCAGTGAGCTGTGTCATGGAGGAAAAGAATGAATGTTATGCCCTTACTCAAAAGCTAAATATCTTCTTAATCTTCAGCTTTGGAAACAGGTTTTAAGGGTTCATAGAATCATGGAATGGTTTGGAAGGGACCTTAAAAATCATCTTGTTCCACCCCTCTGCCATAGACAGGGGCACCTTCCACTAGAGCAGATTGCTCCAAGCCCTGTCCAGCCAGGCCTTGAGCACCTGCAGGGATGGGGCAGCCACAGCTTCTCTGGCTGACCTGTTCCTCTGCTCTACCACCCTCAGAGTAAAGAACTTCTCCCTAAGATCTGATATAAATCTCTTCTCTTGTAGTTGGAAACTGTTCCCCTTTTCCCATCTGTATCAGCCTGTGTTAAGAAGTCTCTCTTCCCCTGTAAGCCCCTGTAGGTGCTGGAAGGCTGCTGGAAGGTCTCCCAAAGCCTCCTCTTGGCCAGGCTGAGCACCCCCACCCTCACCCTGACCCCACAGCAGGGCTGTTCTCTCTCCCATCCCCTTTGTGGCTCTCTCTAACAACCCCACAGATTTCCTGTGCTGAGGACTCCAGACCTGGGTGCAGCACTGCAGCTGGGGTCTCACCAGGGCAGATCTCCTCTCTCTCTTCATTTGGGGCTGTTTTAGAGCTGTCCCTTGGTGCTGAATCAATGTTTCCCCAAACTGTGAGTACATATTAACTAACAGGGGCGTCCTCCTTTCCGGTCTGCCCACGACGACAGCCCCGATGCTCATTTTGTCTGGCTCTGACAAACTCTTGCAAGGCTCCTTGCAGTAGGAGGAGGCTGCTGGAATCTGTTAGTCAAACTCCCAGCATTGCCTCATCCTCCAGGCTGTTCCAAGAAATCACTGCTGCCACATTGGCTGCAAAGCAAAAGAAGCTGCATGTGTCATCTCAGAGCAGTCCCCAAGCAGGGCTGCCAGACGTGTCTCAAGCGAGTGACGCTGCAGCCATGCAGCTGCAAGAGACATGTCATTCCTGCCCTTGGTTTTTTCCTGAAGAATTTCCCCACCAGCCCTTTTGTCAAGCACGCTGTTCCAAACCCTCAGAGCAAGGATTGGTTTTTATTGCTGGGGAGCTCTTCTCCAGTGGTGGGTATTGTGTATGTGATGAGGTAGTTGTGGATATTAATGCCTGCACATGGCTGGGAATGTTGGATTGATAGCACTGGCATATCCAGCAGTCCTGGTGCTGCAACCTTCCTGCTGGAACTTGACTTTTTGACATTTGTTATTCCCTGAATTAAAGACCTTTCATGATCCTTCAATCAGGGCTTGATTGCCAAGTTGATGTTTCCAATGCCTGTGCCAGAAGAAACTGAAACGTTCAGTGAGGCTGAGTCATAAATTTTGTGTTGCAACTGGTGCAACTTCCAGTGAACTGAGTCCTTGATGGAACTGTTACCTTCTTCAGAATTTTGACTCTGAATGTTTTGCAAAAGCTGGTTTCAGGCATGATAGTGAAAGCTTCAAAAGGTAGTTGGCACTTTAGCAAAGGCAAATGATTTCTGAGGTAGTCTGGCCCTGAGCTGAGTGTCAGACTTTCTGCTTTTTGTGAGTGATGCAAGAAGAACATAGCGAGACTTGAAAGTTGAGATAATTTTTTGGATGTTCAGACGGTGTCAGAACATCATGGATGTGACTCACATCCCACCCAGCTCAAGATGAAGTGTTTCTAATCCATGTACAAGTCTAATGCAGGGTGTTACTGACCTTGGAGTGGATGGGAAGCTGTAAATCTGAGCATAAATCTCTGTAGGTCCTGCTGGTAGCAGAGTGTTCACTGAGCTTCCTGATGTGCTTCCAAGACACTAAACCCAGGATTTATCATCTCGTTGTTAATGAGAAGAGCAGTTGTTTTCCAGGGTGTTTCAGCCTGAACATAACCTCTGCCTGTAAAAGCAAGAGTCCACTTTTTGTGCCCTTCTCTTCTTGAAAAGTTCTTGGCAGTTTGGAAGGAAGCTCCTGCCTTGTGTCCTCATGGAATGGCAGTGACTGTGGTGCTGCCATGAGACCTCCACGTGGAGTTATCTTGCAATACATCCCATAGGCTTTCCAGATCCCATGGAATCCCAGAATTTCCCTGATGTGAGAGGGATCTGCCCTGCTCTGCTGCCCATGGTGTCCTGGAATGCTGGAATTGCACAAGCCGCCCTCTCTACCCCCGCATATCCCAGGAAGAAATATGATTCTTGTTCCAGGGCAGTGTGAATTTCCATTTGAACCCCAGCCCTTGCCCAAAGCAAACACAGCTCTGAGAACTCCTCTGTATATATTTGTTTTTTGAAACCAGCTGTGGATCTTACACACCCCTTATCAGAATTAAAATAGTTTTTTTTAGCAGCTAGAATGCTACAGCACTGGAACACCAGGGCTTTTCTTCAAAAGAAAATCTCTAGAAGGGCAGGCTAAAGGCTAATTGTATTGATTCTGCTCTGGTTTGGCATGATTCTTATTGTGGCATTGTTACCATTATTTCTTTGACTTAGGTGCTTTGAATTAGGGGACAGCAGTACCTAAATGTGAGGCATACTGTCATTATGAGCCTGATTCTGCTCTCCATCATGAGCCCCAAATGTAGCCCAGACTCTGTTCTTAAACCTGTAGGAAACAGCTGTCAGTGAGGTAGAAGGCTTCCTGTGAGGCTTTTTATGAGCTGGATGAGCACATTCTGAAAACAGCAGAATAAGAACTGGGGACTCTCTTCCACTCTGTATCACGCTCTCGGGAGAAATGAATTGTATCAGAGTAGTGTGTGGAATCAGAATCAGTCCAGACTGAGTTAAGGAACCAACATTTTCCCAAGAATGTTGCCTTTGACAACCTCAGAGTGAAAAAGACAACAAAAAGAAAACCCAAAATAAAAACAAACAAACAAACAACCTGAGTTTGAGCTGCTCAGGGAAGGAAGGTGTGATATGCCTTGCATATTGAGCATGGTTCCTAAATTGTCTGACTGAAGGGGGACAGGGGCCATCCTATGGAGCTGTGAATCAGCTGGTTCCCAGGGAAACCCCCTCCCCTTCTGCAGGGCAGGAACAGGGTTGTGACAAGTGGCATAACTGGCCTGGCTTCTTCTCATCTGAATGAAGCTGATGGTGCCTGGTGTCACAAAGTCTATAGAACCTCTTGAGCAAAGAGGTTATTGTAGTAACAAACCAGGTTATTTGTGTCATCACAAATCAGTTATTGTAGCCTCACTTTGCAGATGTTCTTTAGGCTTGTGAATAAATGTGGGGTTTGAAAGTTTTTAGGAGAAAGAGGTTTTTTTCCAAAATATCTGACTGCTGATTTTTTTTTTTTTTTTTTTTTTTTTTTTTTTTTTTTTTTTTTTTTTTAAGTCACTCCCNTTTTTCCAGATCCAGCCCTATGAGAAGATCAAGGCCAGAGGGCTGCCTGATAACATTGCTTCTGTCCTGAACAAGCTGGTGGTGGTGAAGCTCAATGGGGGCTTGGGCACGAGCATGGGCTGCAAAGGCCCCAAGAGCCTCATTGGGGTGAGGAACGAGAACACCTTCCTGGACCTGACAGTGCAGCAGATCGAGGTAAGGTCTGAGCAGCCAACACCACACTGAGCTGGTCCTGCAGGGCTTGTCCAGAGGGATCAAGTGGAGATGGCCAGAAGAAAGAGGAGAGGGAGGTGGTCATGGTGCTGGTGTGAAGCAGAGAACTCCTTTGGGAAGAACAGACACGATAAGGAGGGTGTGGTTGAACTCTGTGCCCTGCACAAGTGTCCTCCAGCCTGGACAGGGTGATTGTGTCCAGGAGCACAAGCAGAGCTTGTCTGGCCTGGGTAATCCTGGCCTTTTTTCTGACTCTTCCAGCTGCAAGTTCATCTTTTCAAAAATGGGGGGTTTTTTATGTAAGAACAAAGCTTTTCACAGCAGCTCTAAGTTTCTTGATGCACTGAAACTCTCACGCTGGAAGAGATTGCTGCCATTTTCCTCTCCATCCAACTCATTGCCCCACAGGATGGCCCCTCTCCCCCTTAAATTGGCCACAATTTAAGAAGAAAGAAGAACAAAAGAAAATAACAGCTGCTGGTGTTGGGAGAGAACATTTCAGCTTATGTTTTTAATGCTGAATATTCTTGTTAGAGCAGATATTGAAGACAGTTATTAGAGCAGAAGGTGAGGTGTGCCTGCTCCATGGTTTCTGAAGGGCCAGCAGTTTTTGCCTCAGTGTGGTGTTGTTTGGAGTGGCTCTCCCACGTGTGTTAGATGGTTCTATGGCAAACTCAAATTCACATCCCTTTCTCCAAAGCATCACTGTGGAAGCCTCTGACTCCACCAAAGTGTAATGATCCCAAATGCTCCAGCAGAGGAGCTGATACACAAAGCTTAAAACTCACTCAAGGGTCTTTTTCTTTTCCTCCTGCACCTTCTATATTTGGAGGAACTGCTGGGATTTCTGGTTATTTTGCCTTTGTTGTGCACATGGAAGTGCTCTTATGTATTTCATCTCCATGCTATAGATTCCCAAATAATTAACATGGTGACATTTCATTTATTATGTGCTCTTGATACAATTGTCCATCTCTGTCTGCCAAGAAAACTTGGAAGTGCTTCCTGTGCAGAGGCAGTGTGGAAATGTCACCTTGACAGACTGCAACAATTTGATGGAAAACATGCCTTTTGTAATCAACAGCAGCTAAAAACTTAAAATGATCATTTTGTGGCATTGTGGTTTCAAGCTTTAGACCTCAATGCAGGTTTAAAAACAAAGGTTCAGTAATTAAAGATACATTATTATTGTGGGTCTTATTTTTACAACTAATAAGGATTTATTTTCCTTTACCTGATTTATTATCCTTTCTGTAGAATAAGTGCATCCCTTTTTTTTTTTTCCTCATGCATTCATTTTTTCCAATCTGTCTCACCTAATTTCTTTCTGCCAAAACCTCAGGTGTCAGGAGTTAAAGCTAATAATACATGCTGAATTTACCATTTATTTCCCATCTCAGCATTTAAACAAATCCTACAACACCGATGTTCCTCTGGTTCTCATGAATTCCTTCAACACGGACGACGACACAAAGAAAATCCTGCAGAAATACAGCCACAGCCGTGTGAAGATCTACACTTTCAATCAAAGCAGGTATCAAAAGACTTCTCCACTTGGGCTAGAAGGGAAAACTAGCTTGTTTCTCCATATTCCAAATGGGCTGGATTGGAGTTTGAGGTGCTGGGGTAGCAGTGGTGGCTTCTGTATCCCTGTTCAGTCTCTTTTGGGCCTTGTGGAGAGACTGAAACATCAGGAGGTTGGGCAGAGTCAAGGGCAGTGTGTTAAAATTGGGGAGAGGGGAGTGTGTGGGCCCCAGTTTCTAAAAAAAAGTACAAATAGCGGTGACCACTTGATTCCTGAATTTGCTGTTGGTATCCTTGGGCTCTGGAGAGAGACACACCATGGTTCCTTAAGAACAATCTCTAATCCAGGTGGCTGCTGGGGTCAGAGGTGTGTTTGATGTGCTCTGAACCTGCCTGGCAGAGGAAAGTTGGTTTGCAGTGTGGCCTGAGAGCTGCAGCTTTAAATCTTTGAGTAGATAGGTTGCATTCTGTAGCCTCTCACTGACAGCCCAGAATTTGGGTGGAGTTCAGGTCAGAGTGTTCAGGAAAAGCACACCTTCAGAAGCCCATGGAGCTGCACCTTACCTACAGTATTTTTATTTTCTGCTAGTCTGACAGTGGAGAGAATGTAACAAAACAACATTTTCCTCACAGGTATCCCAGAATTAACAAGGAAACTCTGCTGCCAATAGCCAAGGATGTCTCTTACTCAGGAGAGAACACAGAGTGCTGGTACCCCCCAGGCCATGGAGACATCTATGCCAGCTTCTACAACTCTGGGCTGCTGGACAACCTCATTGCAGAGGGGAAGGAATATATTTTTGTGTCCAATATAGATAATTTGGGTGCCACTGTGGACCTTTACATTCTTAACCACCTCATGAACCCACCCAATGGAAAACGCTGCGAATTTGTCATGGAAGTCACAAACAAAACCCGGGCGGACGTGAAGGTAAAAAGGGAGATGGGTGAGAATCTGAGTGTGGTGGTGGCCATCCCCAGCCTCCTCTGAATCCATGGATTCAGACATACATCCAGGCTCCTCACAGCTATTTTAGGCACCATTTAACACATCAGCTTGGATCTAATTTGAGATGCACAAAATCAGCAAGTTTAGGAAGTTGTAATTTGTGGAACAGATTTGATCTGTGCTTTGGGCAGCAGCAGCAGACAAGGACTGGGCTGGGCTGGCCTGGGAGCTCAGTGATCTGTGCAGGGTGCAGGGGACAACCTCTGCACCTTCTCCAAACTGTACACAGGGGCAGAAACTGGAGGGTGGAAGCTTGAAAACAGCACTGAGGGCTGTGTCTCAAAATAAACTGCATTCCCAACCCTGCCCATCTACTCCTGCCATAACCCCTGGCTTTGTACAAAGTCCAGGAGTGACATTTCTCAGAGGTTTATGATGATACAAATACTTGTAGCCTGCAGTAATTTCTCCTGCAACTGTGCTCTGCCTCTTTTCTTTTGTATGTGAGAATGAGGATTTGGATTTTCTCTGTATTCATTAGGGAAGCTCTGATTTAGCCTTATAAAAGCACAGCAATGCACTGTAAGGAATACTTAGATTTAATTTAATTGACAAAGTACTGCTGAGGGTGATTTTTTGACCAACAAGCAGTGCTTGCAAAATATTCTCAACAACCTTCATTAAAGGAATTAACTGTCTTGGAGTGCTGAAATATGATCACTGGACACTCCTGACTGTACTTTAAACATGCTCTATAATTAGTAACCTGGTAGCTGGTTACTAAAAACAAGAAATGTGTTTTCTCTGGAATTCAGCTTCAAATGCCAACAGACCAGTGCATGTGCCTGTTTTGAGGGGAGGATTTCTCTGGCTTCTCATGGACAGGACTTAAACCCTCTCATTTCCCCCTTGCAGGGTGGCACACTGACACAGTATGAGAACAAGCTGAGGCTGGTGGAGATAGCTCAGGTCCCTAAAGCACACGTGGATGAATTCAAATCCGTGTCAAAATTCAAAATATTCAACACCAACAATCTATGGATTGCTCTGTCTGCGATTAAAAGGCTGCAAGAGAAAAACGCCATTGACATGGAGATCATTGTTAACCCAAAGGTAATCAGCTGGCAAGGGTTTAGAGGACATTGATCCAAATAAACTTTTAATTTCTGGGTGGGTAACAGGCACTGCTGCCTCAGAGCCAGGCTAGGGGTGAGGGTGGAACTCTGGCTGATGCTGGGCTCCAGTTCTGAGTGCCAGGACTTGCTCCATGCGCTCACCTGAGTTTTCCCTTCCAGACTCTGGATGGAGGCTTGAACGTTATCCAGCTGGAGACTGCAGTTGGTGCTGCTATCAAGAGTTTTGAGAACTCTCTGGGGATAAACGTCCCTCGTAGTCGTTTCCTGCCTGTCAAGACCACCTCGGATCTGCTGCTGGTGATGTCCAACCTGTACAGCCTTAACGCGGGCTCCTTAACCATGAGCGAGAAGCGTGAATTCCCCACGGTGCCTCTCGTCAAACTGGGGAGCTCCTTCACAAAGGTAAACCCCTGGTGTTCACCTCTCTGAGTAAAGAGGCAGCTCACAGCAATAATTGAGTGAAAAGTGAGGTTTGCTTTATCTACTTCTGCCCACTTTTGCTCTTTGTCAAGGCTGCGGGAATGCAGATGTTTACCGTGCTCCTGCAGCCCTCAGCTGGGCAATGGGAGATGAGCTGGCTGGCTGTGCTCACAGAGCAGCCCCCTATTGTTCCTCACACTTGTTTCCCAAAGAAATCACAAAGTAGCAAATGGGAAGGTTTCTGAAGGGTATTCAAGAGGCTCCTCTTAATCCACGGTTGTCTCTATTATTTCCTCTTTCCAAAAGGTTCAAGATTACCTGCGGAGGTTTGAAAGTATTCCAGACATGCTGGAGCTGGATCATCTCACGGTTTCAGGTGATGTTACATTTGGGAAGAATGTTTCATTAAAGGTGAGTGTGCAGTGGGGGTGCTGCTGCAATAAACCTGACTGATCTCTGCTCCCTGGCAATTGATCCTGAGGCAGAGCCTGTACACAGAGTCCATGGGAGCACTCCTGGGAATTGGGGAACTGGCCCAAGGATGGCAGAGGCAATGGCTGCACAGGGACCCTTGTGATGGAGTGCAGGATGTTGCTGCCAGAGCTGCTGCTCAGGCTGAGAGGCTTATTTATGAACCACCACAGACCTCACATCTCTATTCCCACACCTGTCCTTTGGCTCAGTCACACCTCCCTTCCCAGGCTGGCCTTACCACCCCTTTTTGGGCCCTTTTGCATCACTTTGGGGGTCTGGATTTGTTAGTAAATGGTAGAACTGAGCAAGTTAGTTTCTCTCTTAAATTCTTCCTCAGATCTTGCCAGTCCTGGCAGCACCTGCAGCTCTCTAGGGCAGTTTGGCAGGGGACAGGGGCCATCACTTGGCACAGGCTGTGGGCTCTGAGCTGTCCCTCTGTCCCCACATTTGCTGTCCAGCTGGAACAGGAACCTTCCTGGACACACCCAAGGGTGGGGGTAACGTTTTTTCCATTTCAAAGCAAGCAGACATGACAAGAGCCCTTAGAACAACCCTGTCTTCAACTCTGCAGGCTGATAGGATCTAGTGTGGTAATTACAGAGGTTCCAGTAATGCTTTTTTAAAACCTTTGTTCTGGGGGGAAAAGACCCCCAAATGTGTGTGCAGAAACAATACAACTCAATGCAATCAGGCTCTGGCACTCCTGACTGCTCCCCAGACAACCAATTCCAACAGGTACCAGGTTTCTGAACCCGTTTTCTCTCCTGTGCCCCCAGGGAACAGTCATCATCATTGCAAACCACGGCGACAGGATTGACATCCCCGCTGGAGCTCTACTAGAGAACAAAATCGTGTCTGGCAACCTGCGGATCCTGGACCATTGAGTCCAGGAGAGGGCACTGTCAGGGCTGGGGCTGCCCTGCCAGGCCAGCCTCGTGGTGGAAGAACCTTTTAAGCATTAGAAATCTAAGTACACAGAGGGCCTATGCTTTGTCATCTTCACAGTACCCTGCAGTATTAATTTAAAATTAATTTCTCTTGCTTATCTTCAAGCAGCCACATAAGCGCCATGGATGTGCGTAAGTAATGCTTCAGTCCTTAAAAGAGATTCTGTAACTCAGTTAATATAACCTTGAAGTGCAATACTGTTTGTCTTGGGGGAAGATGGACAGATCTTCTTTGATAAGAAGCTCAGAGGCTCGCCTCGACCATTCAGTAGTTTGGAATTGCTTGTAACTGCAGAAATAAAAGCTGTGAAGCAACACAAGTGGGACAGCACGGTTGGCAACTCCTGTGACGTTTTAGGAAGGCACAGTTGAAAACCAAAAGTTTCACTACTGTTAAACAGGCTCTTAAAACCCTGTATTTCATGTGCTCACAAGCTGTAGCCCTCTTCACCCCCCCCCCAAACTGCAGGTGGGATGTCCCATCCCAGTTGTACGGCGAGGTACTGGGGTCAGGCTGTCAATACCTCCATTTCCGTATCGTGAGAGTGGGAATCATCCGTGTTCCAAACTTGCCCAAAGAATCCAATACTTGAGAAAAATGCCTCAGTAGCCACGTGTGGTGTTTGCTTTTTCACATCCCATTTCAGACTGGATCTCCTGTTAATATCTTACTCTTTGATCTGCCCTCTTTTTTTTTCAATAAATGGATCATGTTGACTACACCTATGTTCATATTGTCACAGCCATGTATGTTAATTTATCTTCTCCTGAGTTTCTAAATTTGTACAGGAATCGAAATCCCTGTCCTGATCACTATTGATTTCTTAATGTTTCTCTTGTATTTACATGCAGACAACTTTATTTTATAAGCTTAGTATAACACTGGTATGTATCATTAAAGAAGTTGGTCTTTAAAAACAACTGTGATTTTAGAGCTTTATTTTGACTGACAATGAATGACATGTGTGATGCTGCCAGGGCAGCGTGCCTGGCTGAGGGCACCACAGGCACACACACACTGCAGCAGAGACCATTCCAGCAGACAGGATCAGCTCAGGGTCAGGCACAGAGGGGTGAGGTGAGAAATGCAGGCACTTGTGCTGAGTACTGGCAGCCTCCAGTCTGTTCAAGGTAGTAATAAAAACTCTGAAATACATTGATTCCAGCTGCACTCTCAATGGTGCAGCCTTTTATCAGCAGCCTAAAAACTTTTAAGTTCTTCCTGCCCTGTTCTTTGTGTCCCTGCTGGCAGGGGCCATCCTTCCACCAGCCTTTTTCCCACCTTCCAGTTCCCCCTGGCACTGCTAACCAGGGTCAGGTTACTCCTCTCTGCCACAGGGAATTGCTTTGAGGAATTGGCCCTTGCTTAGAAAATCTTGTCTTCAGATTTTAGGTCCTGAGAAATCCCCTGGAACAGGACTGCTCCCTAACAAAGCTGAATCCTAGATGCGAGCAATCAAAAGACATTTATTTATATAAAGTTCTGTAAAAAAATAAATTTTAGAACAGCATAGTTTCATAGAGAAAAACATTTTCTACAGAGTTCCAACTGCCAAGATTTTTATATTTGTACCATCATTAAATAAGGTGGGACACCATGTGAATTTCATTGCACTAGAAGAAATGCAAAGCATCTTTTTAATATAAAGATATACAGAGCATTCTAGACAACTACAGCTGTGTTACAGCTATGTGTTCTTTTGGATTTGGTCCAAAGAAACCTGAGTCTGTTTCCAGAGAGAATGAAAAAACATTGCACAGACAGCTGCTCACTTGTTTCTTGCTGAAGGACACTGAAGGATCTCTCCCTGCAGCTCCCTCTAAGCTCTCCCAACTCTCAAAATCCTGCCCTTGCTGGGGCTCTGGGCTCAAGTATTCACCTCACTGTGGTCACGCTGCTGAGAAGAAAGTCAGTCTGCTGTCAGAGCCAATGGCTGCTCCCAGTGGATCATCACCTCTTCTGCTCCCAGATTTCAGCCATGTTTAGATCTAAGTTGTTAAGGCCTTTCAGAGCTTGAAGGTTTCCAGTGTAAAAAGCCACATCTGAAGTAACCAGCCTGCAGTGGAACACACAAGGTTAGAATGTGACCCCATCACAGCCACCCGCAGTGCCTGCACAAGCAGACAGGGTGTATTGAGGACTTTGGCACACAATTGCTGCAACACACGTTCAAATCCTAGGCCTGGATTAGATACTTTAAGTATCAGTTCAAAACTCAATGCAATGGCTGTGGTTTATTTTACAGCAGTGATCATCCATAACAGGATTACTGCGGGGTGTAAAACTCATTCTAGGGAAGGGAGATCAAACCATGAGTTCAGAAAACTCAGCAGGAATTAGGCATTTAAAACTTCTATTCTCTTGCTGCAATCCCAGGCTTATCTAGACTTAAACCCCCAATTCCATTCCAAATAAGAATATTAATTTATTACAACATTAACTTCTGTATTCTAGAGGGTAATGAGTCTATGATTCCAAGATTCATGTAAAAAGTAGCAGAAGAGCACAACAGTTGTGTTGTTTGTAACAGTTTCTACAGAATTTAAACCCCTCAGATACAGCTGAAACATGTCACTTATCACCATGCTTCTTGCTGGAAATGGACTGGAAATCCCTGAGCACATCCAGGAGCTCTCCCTTCAGCTGGGGCTGCAGTGGATGCTCCCTGAGCTTGGTTACAAACACCAAAGGCAAGGCAATGTCACCTTGTGCACACACCATGAGCAGAACCAGCTCTGATAAAGCACAAGGAGGAATGCACATGGGCAGGAGAAGCAACAATGAACTGGAAAGGAGCAAAACTTTCATTCCAGTGACATTTGAAACATTATCAACTTTCTTCTCTGACTTCTGCAACCTAAGACACCTCAAGGTTTAGAAGACCTAAATCTTTTTGCATGTGGATAGGCCCACGAGCTTCATTCATCCTGGCTGCACTACAAACACATCACTGCCCCCAAGTCATCAGGAACAATTAAAAACTCCACTGTTTCAGGGGATAATCCAGAATTGAGCCTGCAAGAGGCTTTTCCTGGGAGGTGAGGAGAGCAGGCACAGTCTCCCTCAGGACAGGTTCTGCTGATCTGTTTGGGATGGAGTGGGCTGTGGGCAGGGAAGGGGAAAAGCTCTGTGAGCATCATCTCTGCTTCAAATCTAGTTCTGCTCTAAAAACCATTCCTGCAGAGCTGCCCCCTGCACAGATGAAATGCTGCTTTCTCCTATTTTTACTTTGCCAGCACCATGAGTCACCATCCACATTTCAAAACTGCTTCAGAAATCACACAATTCCTGCTAATTAAACTGTGGCTGCTGCTGTCACTCAAAGGGAGAGAAAGCAATCCATGAGCTGAGGACACCTCCAAGCAGGTTTCCAGTCAGATAATGTCCAGCCACCAAGTGGATTGCACTCCCAGGTACTGTGGAATGGCCCAAGTCATGTCCTTTACTGTAAGAGAGCTCCAAATGGGACATGCTAAAAGGTGGAGCTGTGATTCTGCAATCCCAATTTCCTTGCAGAAGACAATGCCTGCTCATTTGGACAGTGAAAGGAGAGAAGAGCCCCAGCTCACCCATTCAGAGGTCCTCCATCATTGACCACGTTGAGGTGGGCCAGCTGCCTCTTCAGGTGCAGTTTGTAGCTTGCATTAATTCGTAGAAACAACATCTGCAAGAAAGCAGAGCAGCAGAGTGAGGAACTGTGCTCGTGCTCACATCCCTGCCTCCAGAGGGGAAACACACTGCCAACACCCTCAATCACTGAATTTTGGTTTTGTTTTTGCAGCTCAGGTGATTCTTCCCTCTGCCAGTGCTTGGCCTCACCTTTCTGGGCACACAGGGTCTGTAACACCCAGGACACCCTCAGCTGCTCACTCTGTGTGGCACTTAGAGGACACAATCTTTGGGACATGAACTTTTCTCCTCTCTTGTCTGAAGCACCTTGGCAACTCGTACTGAGCCTAGAAGATAACAAATCTCTTTCCTGTGCTAGGAGGGACCATTTAATCTAATGTGAAAGAGAAATGGCAACTTGCACTCAGTGACTGGATGGGCCCCTTCCTGTCCTTAAGATTTGCAGTGACTGCAGCAAAATCCTGCAAAAGCACATCTGGTACAATTGGGGTGTGTAATACATTTAGGGATTTTTGGAAGCCACTGATGCTGAGCAGTGTCACAGAATAATCCTCTCAGAGAGTTGCTCTCAAGCCCCCAAGTGTTGCCATTTGCACAGCATTTCAGCACTAATTCCTGGATTGCCATCTCTAGACATTAAAAGGCAGCTCAAAATCCTGAAATCCATTATTTTTGTGTGCCTCTCCATTCTCCCTACGCACTGGAATATCTCCTTCAGCTCAGCCCAAGCTGTCCCTGCTGCCAAGCCCTTTAATGTGTGGGTTTCACCAGGACTCAAAAAAGAATTCCCCTCTCCCCAGATAAAGTCTCTCTTGTTCCCAAAGTCCATGTGCAAGTGAGCTGTGAGATGAAGCTCGAAAATAACATTCACCTGAGTTTGCTCCTCAGGAAGGAGATCATATATAGCTTCATGCATCTTTGCCATTTGCTTGCAGATATTCCTGAAGCATGCTGAAGGAACAGGGGCTTTCACTTCATACTGGAAATAAACACACAACCAGTTAACTCCTTTCTGGTTCATGTAGGAGAGCTCCCAACAGCCACCTGCAGCTCTGATTTGCTAATAAAGTCAGGAATCAAGATCCATTTAGCCACATCACAAATTAAAAGGGTGGCTGGGCATGATCTGATCCAGCCAGGAACTGCAGGTGCAGGTCCTGTGGCTCTGAGCCAGCCCTCTCTTTCACACTGGTACCAGTCCACGACAGAAAAGCAGAAATGTGCCCCTTAAATACTTCCCGAGGGAATTCTGCTTGTCTAGGATCATGCACATCCAAATTTCTGAAGAATCAAGGAAAGGAAACCATAAAGAAATGAAAACTCCTGAAATCTCATCTATCTGCCATTAAAAATAACCTCAACCACATCACAACACAAAAACCCCACAAGAACATTGCAGAAATACCTTGGAAAGCAAAGTAAAATTTTAAAAAAGGGTCCCTTCTCCCAGTGCCTGAATTCCAAGAAGCAAGGCACTGGAAAACACCAGATGGCAAAAGATTTGCTACAAAGGGAACAAAATTCTTATGTCCCCACTCTGGGTAGGGAAGATCTGAACAGGATTTCAGGAATACTGAAAACCTGTCCCAGAACAGTGAAGCCAGCTCTGCAGTTCCAGGTGGAAAGGCTGTGCCATCACAGGCTGGGTGACACTGGCAGGTCCCCTTTGGGAGGGTGACACTTCCCCATGGAGCCTTGCACAGTTCAGGAAGAGACTGATTCACTGTAACTACATCATTTACAAACAGACTGCAGGAGATGCCTGCCTTTATGCGGGCTTGAATTGTGAAAGAGAACAAAGCTTGTCTGAGAACAAGAGGAAAAAAAAAAAATGAAATGGGGCATTTGGAGAAAGTCTTGACAGAAAATTCAAACCAATGACCTAATTCTGACAGGAGAAGTAGCAGAAAAATAACACTTTCTGTTCCAGGGAACAACCACCCAGCCTGAGGGATCAAGCTGCCTCAAGACAAGGAAGTTAAGCAAGAAATTGTTTCCAATTTCCCAGCACGTTGTTAAGCCAGAGGGAACTCTGAGATGGTAACGAACGAGCCTTTCCCATTTGCTGAATTTATTATTCCCACTGTTCAATAACCCCATTCCTGTTGTATTTCCCTGCCAAAAACAGCTGTTGGGAAGTGTCCATGCTGCTAGGAGCTGCCTTGTCTCAGTGGCAATGGGTGAGGACAGCTCCATGGAGCTCCCAGGGGAGGCACAGCCTGGAAATGCAGAAGTAACTTGCTCGAATTATCCAGTGCCAGGTCAACATCCTGTCCCCTGCACCAACTGCTCATCTCCTACAAAGCAGGAATTTCTGGCTTTGAAGTGTGCCAGGGAACTCACTTGTGTGGATTTACACACCTCAGAGGTGTGTGTAAGTGTGACCACTTCACCCACAGGACACTGAAATAGCTGGACTCAGAAAAACATCTGAATCCAGGAACACACTGACACGGCTGCACTGACATGTTGATTTGCAAATCTCCTGGGTTTATGCTCTTCAAAGCCTTCAGTGCCAAGATTTTTCATTTTTTAGGAACAAGATGAGCCAAATGATGGCATGTGCTAGGAATGGAAGCAAATTAACCATCCTTTGGTCCTGGACTCTGGGGGCTGCATTCAAGCACTGTCACTCAGCCTTCAAGAACTCCAAAGGACAGGAATAGCCCCAGTTTACACCCTGTGCCAGCTCCCAAAGGGACAATGGGCTGTGAAGATGGAGGGACAGTAAGGGATCAGTTCTCACTAACTGCCATCAAGAACATAAACTGTATTCCTGCTTTGGTGTGGGCTACATTTGTTTAGATCAGTAATGTAAATTCTTGCATTTGTCTTTTATTCTCAAGAGCAACATGGCCAAACACCCATGTTAATTCACATAACAGCTATTTATATGTAGGACAAAGCTCCTCAAAACCAGCAGACCATTTTGGTCTTTAGAGAAGAGTATAAACAATTTTTTTTTAAAAAACTAAGCACAATAGGAGTGGGAAATCCCAATTTAAATACTTTTGCTTTTTTTTCCCCCCACCCTAATTTTGGCAGCACTACTTGACAGACCAAAGAAAGAGATGAAATGAAAAAGAACACCACAAAGTAACAATAAAACAACAGAAACAGCAAGGGAGACAGAAATGCTGCCTGTTGCAACTGCCTCACTACAGCTCTCATCAGCCTGTGTTCCTGTGCTTCTCATGAACTCCTTGAAGGAAGATGTTGGCCTAAGCCAATCAATCAAATCTGTCACTAAAAAATGAATTTATTCCTGTCATGAAACAGCTTATTTCTTCCCCCAAAACCCTAAGATCCAAAGCACAACACTAAGCTTTAAAAGGTCATGTACTTGATGTATCTGTGGGCCAAAGAGATGTTTCAGTGTGTTGTACCCTGAGGTAGAACAGTAGATCCAGCCCAGGACCAAATTGAGGCACTGTTCAAACACCCAAAGACACCAGGAGTGCTTAAGCTGCTCCAGAGCTGAGCACAGACCTCCAGTCCCCAGGCCTGCAGCCCAACAGATGGGCTGGTCCTTCCCCTCCAAATCTCTTTTTCCTCAGCACTTTCCTGCTGTTTCCTCAGCTGTCAGAAATGCTGCCCTCGCTGTTGGAAAGAGCAGGAAATGGGATCTGCTGAGCCTGGCTGCAGACAAGAGCTGTCAGTGGGAGCAGAGCACTCAGCTCCTGAACCCTGAGCATCTGCACCAGCCACAGCATTGCTGTTCCTGCTGAAGCAGCCAAAGAAACATTTAATTTTTCTGGGAGTGAAGGCAAACGCGAACACAAGACACATTCACGAGAACAGCACAGAGCTTTCCATCTATACAGTTAAAAGAAGTTCAAACAAGTCCTGCTTAGTCAAGTTTAAGATTCCATTTGAAACATCTAGACTGTATACAATGAGACCTCCAGCTGCAATTTACAGAGTGTATAATTATTTCCATAAATCATTACCTTGGATAATAGTTTGTCAAATAAGCTATCCATTATGGCAACGAGCTTTGCTGAAATTTCAGCTATGTGGTCGTGATAATCCTGTAAGGGAAGAAAGCAGGTTTCATTTTCTAGTGGCACTCATGTTCTTCAGTTGAAAAGCAGAACTTTGTGTTTCAGGAAATGCTGGGAGAATTACCTTTGTGATGTGGTCAAAATGCCTGAGCATGCTGAACTGCTTCGGCTGCAGCCGAGCTTCAAAATGAGCCCTGATAATGGGAATGTAGTGTACGATGAGCTGGAGGCAACGGGAAGAAAGGGCTGTGAATCCAGAAGAGAAACAAGGGAGTTATTATTCAGGAAGAGAAATTTCTGTGTGGATTTACGTCTCCTTTGGCATAAGGAACAGATCTGACAAAATTTCCCACCATGGGCTTCTGTCTGTTTTAAAAGCAGGGAGTTAACACATTTGTTTCCCTGGGAACCCCCACCCAGTGAAGATGCCAGACTGGGACCTGGCTGCTCACACCCAGCTTTGCTAAGATGGGATAAGGCACTGATTTTACCAGAGGCTTTGAGTGTTTACTCCATATTTTGAGCCCTGAGAACACGCAGACATTGGAGAGATCTCTGAAGACCTGATTCATCAGCTACTTAACCTCAGCAACCACATTCTCAAGGCAGCAGTGTTTCTGCTGCAGTGGTGTACAAAACACCCTGACCTGCCCTGACCCTGCTCCTGCTGCAGTGCCAACAGGATCCCAAAAAACCAGGCTGCTCCCAACCCCAACAGAGCCTGAGCCAGCAGCAGGACACACACACTGGTGCCATTGTGGTCACCACACTGGCCAAACATTCTGCACCAAAAACCTGACCCAGCTGTGGGTCCCATTCTCATTGGGCTGTTCCCTTTCCAGAAGGGAAATGCAGACTGGTAATCTCACCAGTTTCTCACCCTGAAACATGGGAACTCTAAGCTTAAACACCTGCTCCAACCCATCACTCAAAGGCTCTTAATTTCAGGAGAAAAGTTTTAAAACTACACTCCAGGCAGGTCTTACCCCCCTCTGTGTCCATGCACTGCCCCACAACTCAAACACATCTTATCATAGATATTTAGGGATTTTCTGCCCTTGGGTTTTTTAATAGGCAGGGGAACAAGCTTTGACATTTTAAATACAGAAATCCATACCTAGGTTTTTTGTAGTGATTGTTTTCAAGCCAACAACTTGTAATGCACCGGCTCCGAGCACTAATTGGCAACTTCTAGAGTTGAAATACTGTGAGAAAAAAAAAGGACAGTGAAAATGCATGTTGACTCTTTATCAACTACATAAACTCACAGTTTAGAAACACCATCAATAGAATTTTTCAAGATTAAGTTATTATGAAGGCCAGTTCCAGAGTTTCAGTAGTTTTCCTCAATAGAGTAGCCGTGTAATATCAGAGGGGAAAACATCAACACAAAAGGTTTCTGCTCAGACCCTTGACCTTTCTCCAATGCTGATTTAAAGGAAACTTGAAAGCACTGAAACTTCCTCCTGCTGAGGTGACTGAATCTATGTTTGTAGCAATATGAAATACTGGATTTAAGAAATGATGCACAGAAGATGAAAAGCCAATCCTGTAAGAATTCCAGGTATAGTGGAGATCTCATGCTTAGACTTTCCTAACTTACTTCCAGGAGAAAAGTACTTGTAATTCTTCACCCAGCTTAAGACATCAGATTTTCCAGACTGGGCCTGGGTGATGCAGCAGAAATGCCACTGCTGTTTTCTCCAGCTCCTGCCCTGAATGTAGAGCAGAAGTCTCAGGGCTCATATCTGAACTAAACTGTCTGTTGACATTGAGAGGCAAAACTTCTCTCATACACGTGAAGATGCAGAAGAAATTGTGACAAGGCTGCCCTGCAGCTTGTGTCTGCAACACAGAGGGCTGCCCTCACAAAGACCTCCTTTTCGAGGGCAGGGACATTATTCTGCTTCACAGCTCTTTCTTCATGATAATGCAAGAACAAACCCAAAACTTCAACCCTCCCTGTGTAAAAACGGGAAATAATTTTCTGGCTGTTGCCTGGTGTTGGTCACAAAATGCAGGCCCATAGAGCCACCATGAACCACTGCCCTCAACTCTGGGCTGCCAGAATAACAACCCAGACCTCACACCACAGCTGAACCAGAGCCCTTGGTCTGAGAGGCATAACCTACACTGCTCTCAAGACAGAGGGCAGGGGCTGAAACTGCCTCACATTCACTTCATCTTCTCCAGAAAAACAAGAACTTTTCTTACACCTCTGTGTGGAATTTAAAGTAGAATCACTGAGTCAAAGGCAGCTGTATCTCACACAGCCTGAGTTCCTCTGAGATATTTAGCTCAGGTTAGTGTTAACTGTGATGCAAACATCAAAAACTTGGTCTGTGAAGGGTGCTGGCCACATGAACTGTCCCCTGCCTTTTGTGGGAATGACTGCTCCCAGATGGCCTGGAGCACACAGAGCAGTGAGGGAGCAGAATGCCTGGAGCAGAGCAACACCTCCTCCTTGTGCCTGCTGGGAGGAAAGCATTCCTGCAGCCAGCAGGAAGGCCAGGAGCCTTCTCCTGTCTGCACCACCTGAACAACCCCAGTAATTACAGCCACCTGGGCCCCTCACAACACTGAGGTGCTGCAGTGTGCCCAGAGAAGGGTCTGGAGCACAAGTTTGATGAGGAGCAGCTGAGGGAGCCTGGAGAAAAGAGGCTTAGGGGGACCTTTTTGCTCTCTACAACTCCCTGACAGCAGGGCATAGCCAGGTAGGGCTCAGGCTCTTCTTCCACAAGCAACAGGACAAGAGGAAATAGCCTCAAGTTGCACCAAGGTTTGGATATTAGAGATAATCCCTTCACTGGAAGGGTTGTCAGACATTGGAACAGTCTGCCCAGGAGAAGTATTTAAATTTATTACCATCCCTGGAAGTATTTAAAAGGTGTGTAGATGTGGCCCTGGGCACGTGGTGGCCTTAGCAGTGTTGGGCAAACAACTGGACTTGATTGATCTTCAAGGTCTTCTCCAGTCTAAAGGATTCCATGATTTCTCCCATACACAGGAGTCACTCAGGCTGCAGCCACAGCTCAGAACTGCCTGGGATTTCATTACCTGGGAGTGCTTTCCATTTTCCATCACAATCAAATCTAGCTCTTGCTACTCTTGAAGTTTGCTGCCTCTGACAGCTGTCAAACAAAAACTACAGTGCCACAACACCTGGAGTGGCTCTACTTTGTTCAAAGTGTAATAAATGAGCTTTTGTGGTTTTTTTCTAGCTGTTCTTCACATCAGTTCAATCAATGGCACCTTGCTGACAGATAAAAAATACAGTAATTAAACTGCACATGATGTTTGAGTATCAAGAAACAAACCACAAATGACAGAGCTAGAATGAGATCAGGTAAGGAGAGGAAGTAACACAGAAATGCAAATCTGGCCAAGTTTGATGCATCCATTGCTATTCTACCTGTGAAAAGTGCTGCAATTCCTGAGGGAAGCAGCAGCTGGAGAAGGAGGCTTGAACAGGGGCAGGCTCAGACAGATTGATTTGCCTTGGATAGTGCTTTTAAAAGGGAAAATCTGTGGATGAATCTGAATGACAACTGCAGGGAGCAGTGTTCCTGTGTCTGGTTATTCAAATACAAACTACCAATAGGACAAATATTTAAAGGTCCATCTCCTACAGAATTTGCTCCCCTCCCCTGCCTCCTACCCTATGTGAAATATCCTTTTGGAGTTTGCATCTGTTTATCTTTCATTGATTATGCTCATGATCAGAGCTCAAATATCTGATACAACCTTTGTGGGCAAAGACACAAGTGAAAACCTTGACATAAATAAACTGCTAGGCTTTGGAGTCTATATAGATACACATATCTATATGACAATTCTAATGTGCATCAATGTGCTCTTTTTATTACTGATTACTTATTTTACCTTGCAGTGTCTGGGCTTTACCAGCTTTCCTCTTCTCTAGTGAGAAATCAATGACAAAGAGGTCCTGGTGTTTCATCACCTTTATATTTTACAACAGAACCTTCATCCCACACTATTTTTCGTGCTTCTAATGACTGTACCTCTACTGATTTGTAAAAATCAAGGGACTTATTTCTTTTCTCAACATAGATATGTATTTCTGTGGCATCAGGGATCAAATTGCTTTTTCTTCAGCAGCTTTAATCCTACACCCAGCCTGAAGGATAGGCAGCTATGTCAAATACTATTAGATGGGATTTCCAATATTCCAGGTGAACAGCCAGAGTTAATTCTCACAACATTTTGTGGGTTAATTCCCACAAAAAAATGCATCTTTAATGCCTTTGGCTTGAAAAGTTTCCTTATGGCACAGTAGCAAATACTATGATTCTAGGTAATTTTTATGATTTAGATGAAATCACCAAAACACATGAGCATTACTGAGAGTCAGACATGTTCTCTGCTTGGCACTGGGGCACATTTGGAGCCATACCTTCAGTAAATCTGACAGGCGGGTCAGCATGTCAGTGGTGATGGAAGGAATGTTATCCACACACTGGCAATACTCCAGGATTATTCTTATTAGCAGCAATACTGTCCTGAAAGAGAGGTAACAGCCCAACATGTCATCTCAGTGCACAGAAGATGCTGAAAAATTTCTATCATGTTGATATAAAGCTGCCCAATGCTAGAGATTATAGCACTGAATAAATCCACTAATTGATGTGGAGCAGAAGTGAAACATAAAAGGAGATTTACATAGAAATAGTTACAGCCAATATCCATTCCACAGGGTGGGTGTGTGGAAGAAGCGTTTTATATGAAAGAAAATCTCTGAAAAATAAGTAATGAATGCTAAGGAGTCACAAACAGAGGAGGCAGCTGTGAAGAAACAGCACCAAATATTCAAAGATGCTCAACACCTGTAGTTTCTCCTGAAGTCAGCAGGCACTGGAGAATTTGGGAGCTACTGGGTGGAATTAAGAAGGCTCCCCCCATAGAGCAAGCATGCTCCTTTGAATTCAAATACATAGAAGGCAGGAAAACTGATGCAAGATCAAACATTCAGAGTGGATATTTTAACATTTCAAAAAGTTAAATCTCTTTCTTCCTTTAGGCAGCAGAGTGCAGAAAGATGATGACAAGCCAACACCTGGAGAATGCTTTGTGAACACGAGGCATTTGAGATGAATGCATTTTATTTGATGAGATGCAATGAAACTGGATGTAGAAGTGTGTAGAAATGAAACAAATATTTGCACTGTGAAGCTCTCAATTGCCTCACAGAGCTAAATATAACAAGTTTTCAAGTGAGCAGAGGTGTGTTATCAAACACATCATATATTAAGCAAATTTTATCCTTTAGAGCAATGCTCCCACTCGACCTGAAATGCTCCTCAGCAGTGATATCATCTGCCTGGCACAGAAGCTCTCAGCCATCAGATTCTGTTTCTAAGTGAACAGTGACACATCATCATGAAGCAACTCATAAAATGACAGCTGGTCCAAGACATCCTGTACATCACACCTTTTAAGTTTGGTGCAAATTGATGTTAGAACTCTGGGGAGTGAGATCTTCCAGGCTTTACTCCCTCTCCAAAAACACTCTCATGCATAATTAATGCTTAAGCCTCACAGTCTCTGGAAACACAGCATGATTTTAAATGCAAGAAGAAATAATAGCGTGCCCAGAAGACAAACCTGTATTTTCAGGTGTGTTTTCATGAAATAATTGGAAAAACCCATCCAAATAAAATTACAAATTAAAATCATACTATTCAGAGAAAAAAAAAAAGGCATTTTAATGTAGCAAAGAGCTTGTAGTGTTTTGTAACTGTTGGGAACCAACGAGAAACTGCTTTGTGAAAGGAGAGGGATTTTTAATTTAAATAAGATGGTTAAAGCTGTTAGCATTCATCACAGTTCTACTCAAAAGTTCTTGCCAACTAACCCACTGCTAAGAGAAAAAAGTGCATCTTACCCAACTGTTGCATATTTCTGTCCTTCAACAATAAGGAATTCAGCTGGCTTTCTCTCTTCAGTAGCTAGATATTTTAGTAAGACAGGAAAAGGAGTGAGTTGAACTAAAAACAAGTGCAAAAAGTGCTGTCTATAAAAATACAGTGTTCACTTGCTAAGGTTTGAAAAAAACCCACAATCTTTGCAGCAAACACTTCTCTTTTACAGTATTTAATAAATACATCATCACCCATCAAAGTTTTTATGACCCATTTTTTACTTCATTATCTGCTATGATTTTAGATAAAAAACCCCCCTCATAGTCCCACAGTCATTAGACTTAAAAACTCCAAATACAACAGAAAAAAGGCAGAAAAAGCCACCAGGTTTTCTACTACACATTCTCAAGTGATTTGCTGTGTATATTAATATTTTAGCTTCAAATCACTTTTTCCTCAGGCTTCATAACAGAAGCTCTTACTGATGCAGTTTTTCATGCTCAATTGTGTGCTTGAAGGAGGCTGCAGGAGGTTATTTTACAAGCAATGGTTGATGAACATATTTTGGTGTCATGTTCCATAAACTGGAGTGATTATTGCTTCAATACACTCCCTGTTATCTGCTATGTTCCTTCTGGGAGGTCAGGGTTTCTCCACCATGACATCATTGTATTTTTTTTCCTTCTAATCTCTTTTCTCCCCCTCTCTGCATGTTTTTTTTCCTCTTCTGGATATTCACTTCCCCTCTCCAATCACTGTAATATTGGATGAGTATCCCCACGAGATAAGAACACATTAAGCATTCCCACTGTGCACACAGGGAAGTGGGGCAGGAGGAGGAAAAAGTGACTTCTCTGAGGTCAAATGAGGTTTCTGTGGCAAGGTAAATAATTGAATGAACAGGAGTTTTCCCTTCCATGAGCAGCCACATGGCATGCTGCCTTTCATTTGAACTGGCAGATGAAGCAGTGGGAAGGAGCAGGCTTTGTTTCATATATGCACGTGCTCCTCAGTCCCCTGCAATTCCTCAGCAGTACCCTGAGGAAAAGAGTGAATTTGTGCAGAGATTGCAAACCTCTACACTGGGAATAAAAGGGCAGCTCTCTCCCTGTGCTAACACTTCTGGGCGTTTTCAAAAAATAAACAGATAATCTTTCAGCACAAGGCATTTCAACACCAGTAACAGAAAAAAAAAATTAAAAGAGAACAGCTATCAACTTTCTTCTCATCCCCTCAAAGGACAGCAAGCAAACACAAATCCAGCGTGTCATCATAGTACGTCCATCAACATTCAACAGCAGAATTATAAATTCAGCAGATAATAAATTCATTTCACAGTTTTGCAAGACACACACACCTGTTGGTTTCTTTTCAGGGAGAGAAATTCTGCCATCTGACACTGAATCAACGAGGTCCTGGAACTCAGCAGGAACTTCAGCTTGCTTCCAGCGCTCATTGTCCAAAAGCAGGCTGGTTACAAACACAAAAGAGAGGAGGCTGAGAAAAAAAATACCTTGTCTTGACACTTCTCTTGCCTGTAATGCTGAAAAATGATTAAAAAAATACAAAAAACAAACAAAAACACTGGCCCAAAATGTTATGTCAGTCATCTTCATGAGAAGGAGGTGCCCAACAATTGTCAGCAGCAAAACAGAACAACACTGTGCTGGTCTAGACATCTCACAATTTGTTCAGTCAATCTGTCATAGAACATCAAAAACTACACCAGGCAATAAAGATCTTTAAGAGATCAGTGCCAATGAAGTAATGTATAAATACTGAAATTTTAACAGGTTTGATGGATGAGAGCAAACAGACTTTTTGGATGCTACTGGTCAGGCTGTTCCTCCAAGAGGTTTGGGTTTGCTTTTTTTTTTCAGAACAGCTGAAAGTGAATTACTCTTAAACCCCTGAAACAGAGCAATCCTGCCCTTCAGTGTTAGTTTTGTGTAGCCATTACTGTACTTATTTAGTAGAGCAATAGAACTGCATTGTAGAACAATACAGTCTGAAGAAATCAATTTAAGAAAACAGTAAATGTGTACACCAACTGGAAATAAGTGGGGTTTAATAGTTTTCCCCCCTGCTTTTAAGTACAACAAGCATACTAATGTTCCAGGCAACAAAAGATTCTGTTTGGCTGGCATGCAATACATAAAATTATTCATGGAAAACCACAAAGATTGTCTACCCAGAGGTACCTTAGTTTTGTCTTCCTCTCCTCATGAAACCTGTTGACAAATCTATTGGCTTGACTCTGAAGAGCTCCTCTCAAGGACATGCTTTTCCTGCCACAGATCTGCTCAGTATCCAAGATAAAGCCTTCCATCAAGCGAGACAGAGTAACGAACTCGCTGGAATTCAGCTTCTCTAGGAAGCCATCCTGCATGCAAAGAACACCACTGTAAGGAGACCATACCACCACCAAAATCCAGAGACATACAGAAACAACCAGTCAGCATGTCTGAGGGCTGCTACAGTTTGAAGAGGCACATTATTTAACCCCGTGTGTGACAGACAGGGTAGAATGCAGCATGAGCAGACACACATTCTCTGCATGAAGCATTAAAGACGGCAAATTAAAAAGAGAAAGAAACAGGCAGAAGAAACCAACACTGCCTTGCAATGATTTATGTTAACACTGGTGTGCTCTGAGCATTACTTGTGGCAGCAGGAACAGCCCCTGTACTCCCATTGTGGGGATGCCACGAACCCTGATTGCAGCAATAACCTGCAAGCAAATGCTCAGCAAACACAAGGCACCACCAGCAGCGTGACCCAAGCTCCTCACCTTTGCTCTTGCCATGAGGAACTTGACTGAACGATCGTGGCAGATGTCAGAGGCGTTATAAAGTAACTCTTGGATGTTGTTTGCCAGCCTGACCAGCTCCAGGTCAGTCAGCTTCATGTCATCCCCGATCCTATAAATGACACAAGCAGTTGGCTGAGCAGCAGTTTATGGAGCAAACAGTATTTTTGCACACAGGAGGAAAGAGCTTTGCAGCAACTGTCAAATGCAGTCACTTTATACAGATGGGATCTTCTAAGCTGCTGTCAAGATCCTGTCAGCCTCTTGTAGTAAGGAAATGCATAACAGCACATCTTTTTCTTTTTTTTTTTTAATTCTGCATTCTAATTGCTATTAATGGTCTAAGAGTAAACATGATACAGCCATTACTGATACAATAAATGTAATTAACAATTTACTGAGTTAAAATTTACCCAGCTCCTGTGAGACTTCAGCATCACAGGCATAAGACAGATAAAACACAGCACTTTTTTCCACAGCAAGCCTAAGACCCAAAGTAGATACTCTGCTCTCTGTATTTTTATTAGCCTGCTCCAAACACAGAGCAAAAGTGCAAACAAGACCAGAAGAGTGATGAAGGAAGTTCATTTAGAACAAAATTATGCTACCAGCCCCAGAAACAACTTTCCTCCTCAGAAGCTCTAGTTGGATGGTGTATTTTTAGCAAGCTTGGCAAAGTGCTCCAGACTAGTTTGGATCCAACCCCCTTCCCTTTCCCTGCTCTTCCATGTAACCCTGGACTCCTCTTCACATTTAATTTCTCTTCCAGCACATGACAGATGCTCAGACATACAAAGGCCTGTGTTTCATGCACAGCACATTTATTTTAAACCTGTCTCCTTCAGCCAGCATTGTCATTTGGTGGGGAAGGTCTCTATGAAAACTAACAGCTGCTTTAACACATAAGTACAGATGCTCAAGGACCAAGCAGCAAGAGCAGGCCACTTGCTGTCTTCCATCTCTCAGCAGGGTAACAAGTGGTATTTCAGTTTTGCTTCACATAACTCTGTATCCAGACATGCTGGCTTTTGAAGTGGTTCATGCCTGAGTCCCACACACATTATGCCTGGTTCTTTCCAAAAGACAGCTCTGATTTGCAGCCACAAGTAAGGGGTGTATAAAAGAATGCCAGAAGGTTGGATGGAACACTGGAGACTGGAGCATCTCAGGGCAGCACTGCCTATGTAACCAAAGCACTGGGATGCATTTTTTTTTTTAAATTTATGTAAGTCAAATAGCTGATGATAAGCAGAAGATTTTTCTCTAGAATTTATCAAGGTGTATTCCATAAAGCCATCTTAAAAATAAACAAACAAAACAAATAAACAAAACCCCTAGGAAAAAGTAACCATGGGGAACATGGACAGGGAACAGCAATGCTTCTGCCTGCTAAAGGCATGACAATCTGTCTTTCAGGGACTTACATCTCTCCTGCTCTCTACACAAGTGGCCTCCCCAGAAAAACTAATGGAGAAGGGGCTCTTTTCTGGAAGAAGTGACATAAATCAATCCCTGTACCACTACACATGGGAGATGAAAAAAAGGCAAACATAACAGTGCACTCTGATGGCAGTCTCTAAGGGGAGGGCCACTACACTTCCCCTACCTAAAAAGCACATTCCTCCAAAGCCATTTTTGTACTGTGTGACCACAAACAACGGCCTGCACCTCACCCCTGCAGGTGGAGACAGGCAGGGTGTTCACTCACATCATCTCCACTCCTCCTGGAGTGACAGAAGAGGACGTGTGCTCCTTGCTGGACGAGGAGTCCGTGGTGCACTCGGGCTCTGACACAGAGTCACTGCTGCAGGGCTCACTGTTGGGGGATGTGTTCCTTTGCGGGGCTGGGTCGGGCGCCGCGGCCGCGAGCTCGCCGTCGCCGAAGGCGTCGCTGATGAACATCCCCTCGTGGGTCAGGTAGGCCACCTCGCTGTCCACCACGCTCTCCTTGCCTGAGTGCTTCTGTAACGTGTCCTCCAGATCTCTGGTTTTTTGGTTCTTGTCTAGAACCAAGAAAACCACGCTACGGATAGTATTTAAGGTTGCCTAGAATGAAATATAACTTTTATTACAAAAAAACCCCGTCCCAAGACCCTGTGCCACAAGCTTGTGCTAGAAAGAGATTATTTTTCTGTTCTGTAATTAGAATTTAGAGGCAGACCCATTTGTCTGATGACAAGCAATATCTGATGTTTCTGAGACAGGTGAAAGAAACCTCATTTGGACCAATCTAACACCTACAGAAGTCCTGTCCTAATCCCCAGCAGCTTAGAATGGAAGTAATCGAGCTAAAGAGGTGTTATCTCTTTGCCACTGGTCTCTTTGTTAGCACTAATCATTTTTGCCCTGAATGCTGATATTCACATCTCCTTTCAATCAGAAGTTTGAACTCCACAAGCAAAACCAACATCTTAAGACTTCAAATGGAAAAGCAACTTCACTCCCTTTCATGCCTGAACTGTATGAAGCTCTTTGTAAATGAATGTCTTACCTTTACTCTCTTGAGGAAGATGGTGAATTTAGAAAAAATATCCTTCAGTAAATCAAACCACTGAGGAAAATTCATCATCCTCATCTGGTCTGCAAGCCTAAAAAAAGAGCAGTATTTAGCAAACAGCAATTGTTTGCTGGCCATGATGCCTACTGGCACATAAAGGAAAAGAAAAGATGCTTTAAATGGATTGCAAACATAAGGAAAAGTGTGTAGACTTTTACCTGGCAAGCAAAAGAGACCACCTAAACAACAGTCATGATCAACACGATGTAAGTGGAGTGGGGAAGGAGGGATATAGAATTAGATCATACTATAAGAAAATGAAAGCTTCACATCTACCCTTTAGTTCTTTCCTGGGCATAATGTTCTCTTCCCTGGGATAAGTATGTGTTACCAACAAGTGATGGGGTTAATGACATTCTCACAAACCACGTGGGAGGAAAAAAAATTACCAAAAAACCTACATGAAAATACTTTTCAAGTGTTAAAAAGCTGTGTTATGAAGCCCATTTAAAGGCTCAATTTGCAAGCATTGCAATGAGACCACTTCTGCTAATAAAGCACAAGTTGTTTGTGGCCAAAGGGCAGGAAAATCATTGAGAGAACAAAAATTAAACCCTGTAATACATGGCTAGGACCCAAGAGCAGAAGACTAAACACTGGAGAATGGTGACCAAACATCCAGTGTGTAAATATGACCCTGTGCCCAGTCATTTCCCAATCTGGGTATGAAACCCATGCAAGTTTTGCAACTCACTTTGCTTTATCAGCTGGACTATTTTTATTATCTTGAGGTAACACTTTGCTGAGTCAAGTGAATCATAAAGCCACAGAAAAAACAAAAGCTGGGCAGGAGCCCCTGGAGCTGGGGCCTCTGGAGTTGCCTTGGCCAAGCCCTGCTCATGGCAGGTCCAGCTACACTGGGTTGCTCTGGGCCAGTCCAAGCCTGACCATGTCCCAGAGCACAGATTCCACAGCTTCTCTGGGCTTGTGTTCCAATGTTTGACAGCTTTATGGGGAACAGGTTCTCCCTACAATTCAACTGGCATTTCCCATCTTCCACATTGTGCCCACTGCCCTCTGAGCAAACTCTGAGAGGGGGCTGGCTCCATCTCTGCTCTGGAATTTGCTGGGCTTGGTGAGGTTCCTGATGGATCATTTCTAGGGCTAAAATTGTCTGGTCTCCTCTCTGGATAGCTCCTGTTCTTGATTATGGGAGAGGAACCTAAACTAATGACACGTTTTAATACAAAATCCCAGAATATGGCAACAGGGAATGCTCTCAAGTGGAGATATATTCAAGAGATATATGCTTCATGTAGTGAGATTCACACAATTTTAGCATTTATTTCAAAGGTAAATTTAATGTAACATTAGAATCTGAATGAGAAGTAAAACAACATCCACCCAGAGGTGGTCAAAAGCAGTCTTAAGATGTAAGCAAAGCATAATCCTTAATTATAGGGAAATTTAGGCAAAAATTAGAACAGTAAATTTATCTATGGTAAAAAACATACTATCCCCATCCACCACCAACCCCCCAAAAAATCTGGCTGCATACTTACTTAACAACCACTTCTGTATCTATTTCTTGTATCTGCGATACCGTATTAACCACACACTGTCAAATTTTAAAGGGGAAAAAACAAAACAAAAGAAGATCTTAGCTTCCTTCTAACCACTGCTGAGTTTTGTAACAAACACATTAATCCTCAAGTTAAATAAGGAAAAGTAAAATAAGAAAAGAAAGACAAACTTGTATCACTTAACAGCTTGTTTCTCTAAAAAAAAACCAAACAAAACAAACCAAAAGAAAACCCCCCAAAGCAACAAAACTAGCCAGGTTCTTCAAGTCTCCAGTACAATCAATTTTCATTCCAAACACATCTCCAGTTTTACAGCCATTTCATTGATCTCTTTTCCCATTACTTGTAAGCCCAAGGTACAAATCAACTCCACTCAGACAGAAAAAGGGCTTTTCTCCCAAATGCCAGTCAATAAACTGAACAAATGAATAGCAGAGTGTGAACCCATCGTGCCTTTAAGCAAGTCTGTACAATCCCAGTGATGACTGAGGGCTGCCATCTCAAGCTACATGAGTTTTACCTGTGTTCTGAATAATGGTGGTCAGTACAGAAGCTTCTGAAGAAGAACAGAACCTTGTTCTTGAACTATGCAGTGTGCTCAGTGCTTACAAACCTCTGCCTGGCAACAAAAACCCACTAAAATTCACTGACCAAAACAGCCCAGCAACGCATTTGAAGAGGAAGCACATTTGAGGTGTGGCAGTAAAAGTTTCCTTTATTAAGGAAAAGTACCCCTAAGAGTTGAGACAATGGGCCACCATAAAAAAGCATTGCACAAACCCCACAGGAATACTCAAATCCTGCCTATTTTCCTTATTCAACAGAAATTGACACTGGAATTTGACTGAATGTTGTCTACTATTAAGCAGAGGGGAAATCTGAAAAACCCAGCTTAAACTTTCCCAGCAGAATGGGAAAAGCATTTTGAGACTGAAAATGAGCAGAAGAATAGGGAGTGCTACCTGTCTATGATATGATTGGGAGGGAGAGGTTTTTAGTGTGGTTTTGGAGTGTTTGTTTTATTGTGGGTTTTTAATGAAATGTAGTGTTATGACACAACTCTACTATTTTGGAGAACCAAGTGTTTAAGAGAAAGGAAAGTTCACAACAATGTTAATTTTACAGAGAAAACAGGGAGCTTATGTTACCTACACCTTCCAAAAGCTATTCTGTGCTTCAGGGAGTCCTTAAGTGTCTGCAAGCTCAGCTGCTCTGAGAGACCATCAGCCACTAAAAAACTTCATCAGAGCTGTTCTGTTCTTAATGACTAAAAAAATTATTTGCAAGAGGTAGAGGAAAGCTTGTCAGATACATTAGAAACGTTTGTCTTACCTGTTTAATTATATTCTTTGCGGTATTAATCATTTCATCTCCATATATTTCATAAAAATTTAGCTTCCTTTGTTTTAGAAGTCCAAATACTAGAGATACAAGTCTCTCCTATCAAGAAAAAAGAAAATTAAAAAAAAAACCCCAAAACCAACCACATGAAAAAGATCAAGGTGAAAACAAGAAACAATTTTACAACTAAGTAAATGATGACAGTACATGTTCTTTACCACTTGCATGTTTAGGTTCATGAAGTAAACTCAGGATACATTTAATCAGAGAAAAGAGAACTGATTATTTTGAAAAAATAAAGTGGGCCTGGATTGCAGTTCAGAGTTTAATTAGAATTATTTAATCTTATCAAGCACAAAAATAAATAGGAGGGGAGAGGTGTGGATGAGAAGATAAATAGTCTGAAATTGCAGTGTTGCTACTAGGGACCTGAGTGAATTAGTTAGTGCTAATTAAGTATGTTAAAGATGCAATCATATTCATGAGACAATTTATTTCAATAACAGACATACCTCTTCTAGAATTTGGCAATCATCTTCTAGGGGTCTATTTAAATCATTGCGAGCATAAGTTGAAAACTCTGCAATCATCATTTTATCTATCAGCTTTTCCAGTTCACAAAGCTGTGAGCCAAGATGCCTGAGAAAAACAGCCATGGAGAAATGAGCTAAATAATCAACCTGAAAACGAATCATTAGTTCACAGCTGAAGAAAATAA
This sequence comes from Pycnonotus jocosus, assembly GCA_013400435.1. Lineage (NCBI taxonomy): Eukaryota > Metazoa > Chordata > Aves > Passeriformes > Pycnonotidae > Pycnonotus > Pycnonotus jocosus. The sequence goes on from VWYP01009374.1 coordinate 87,362, forward strand.
CCACCCAGCAGGAAATTTCCATGCAATCAGCACTGCCTTAATGGGAGGCTCCAATCTTTCACTCCTCAGAGCAGCTGAAATCATGCATTTTTCAGAGCCACCATCACCTTACACCAAAACATATGGACTTGAATATTGATGGAAGGATAAAATTTGGAAGTAGGGCTTTTGGGGTTTTTTTTTTTGGAAGGTGCCAAGTACCTCTCTGCCCAATGAGGTGAACCAGAACTAAAAATACTCAGTGCTTTTCAGGATAAAGGTGTTAAAAAGAAGGAATACTTCTCTTGCTTGTTGAGTTCCTCAGACCAGCAGTCCACAAGTTCTTCTAATTCAAACATCTGAGCTTTTGATGTGGTCACAAAATAAATTCACGTGACAGGATGGCTTTCAGAGAACACAAGGGAGTTTTTACATTTGCCATTTTTTATGCTACTCTAAATGAAAAATGTTTTTCCCACGTATGGGAGATTTTAAACCATATTTTGCAGACTGTTGTCATAGAGAACCACAAGGGAATTTCTCACATCAGGAATGTCAACCACCCTTTAAAAGTGGGAACATCAGAGATGTCAAACACTCCAGGCTTTTCAACTTCCACTAACAGCTGGGAACAAGCATCTGTAAAAATCAGACTGCCTTTCCTTTAACAAAAACAAACATACACAGACAGTTTGCAAATGAGAATTAAGAGAAGCTGTGGTATTTTAGATAAGCCTAGATACAAAATGAGGGAGGGATGAACATGGCTTTTATTCAGTGCTGGTGTAGCTGGATCCTTTGCTGTCAGTTTATGACTCTTGGTTCCTCCTTGCAGAAACCCACTGAGCTGAAGTCCATGAATCTTGCTGGATCTGAGCTGAGCAGTTTAATTTCTTTATTTTAATTTCAAGATGACCAGGGATGTACCTGCTTTTGGAATCTTTGTTCAGTAATTCATTGGAATGGACAAAACAGACATATCTCAAATATCCAATTTAAGCAAAAAAGAGCCTGTAGAAAATCCAAGCCAGTTGCATCATTTCAGGACAAACACAACAGGAAAACACCTCCAAGATTATTATACCAGGACTAGGAGCCACAAAGGCTCTGACTGAGGTAAGCATGAAGATGCTCCTTGGTACCTTATTTCTATATTTGTTCTGAACTGCACTGAAACACATCAAAACCTGCTCTCTCAAACCCCAGCTATGGAAACATCCAAAACCAGCTCCCAACACCTGCCCTCAACACTTTGTCCAAGAAAAGCAGCCACAAAAAATCCCTCCAAGCTGAAACACTCAGGAACAAGTCAAACCTTCATTCATACTCCAGCAAAACACCTTGGTAGTTATTTCTTAACAGGTACCACTCACACATCAGATCCCTTCAATGAGTACTGACTGGAACAACTCTATCACGTAAAATGAAAACTGCAGGGTAAAACTTATTTTAAAATACACAAATGAGAACTATTTTTCCATCTATCTGTGTCTTACTGTATGCAATACTATGAAAGTGTGGTTTGCCAGCATACCTGTGGAAAAAAACAAAACACCAAAAAAACCAAAAAACCAAACCAACTCCCCAAACAAACAAACAAACAAACTCACTGTACCTCCATCACCCCAACAAGGACTGTGAAAACACACACGAAGTGTTTTCACAGATTTTTAAGTCAGTTAACACATTAGCTTTCTTTTGTAAAATTAAAAGGGTGAACTTGGAAAGGTTAGAGCTCTAAAACTTTAATTCTCTCCTAGAGTAGTAGCAAGCAGTTAAAACTGACACACAATCATTAGTGACATAAATCCAGATTAAAGACACCAATGTATTATTTCACACAGTCTTTACATTTTTTGCTACAACTAGAAACAAACTACATTTTTCTCTGCATCCAGTATGACAAGGGAAAACTTAATTGATGATTTGAGTAGTTTTCTTACTGCTTTATATTGAATGATTCTGACATGACTCAATTGAAAACACCAAATTCTACAAGCTGCCATGGCAACACTAAAATAAGATGTTGAGGGTTTTTTAAATCAGATATTTAGTAAAAAAATAGTAATTGTTTAGAAAATGTGTCATTGCTTTAGATGTTTCTTGTTAAAATAAACCAGGTATTTAACTCACTTGACAACTGCATCATTCTTGCTCAGAATAAAGCAAGAAGATCCCTTTGGAATTTCTTGGGAAAAGCTGAAGAATATGTGCTTGCCATCAATTCGGATTATTTTTTTTTTAAATTTAATTTATTTTTAGAAACACAACATTCTACTGAGAAGTTTTATGAAGACTTCCATCTTTCCACTGGATGTTATTTCTTCACACAAGCTAGATACACAGGCAATTGTGACATTTGGAAAATGCTGGGCTCCTCAACTGCTCTTGCATTTCTGGGTTACATGACTTTGGTAGCTCTTAACTCACCTTTGTGAGCCTTTACAAAGCAGAGAGGACACTTCCCACTCACATCACTGCCTGTAACCACTAAAACAACCAGCTTTACTCATATAAATTTTTCTTTACAGACAAGATGATTATCTGCTTGCAAATACGTTCCACACCTGAGGGTAATTTTGAAACAATGGCACATTCTTGGGACATCACTTCAATCTAATGATAAGAGAACAGCACTCTCTGCTGACAGAAAGTTACCCAGCTGTAAAACACAGCTGATCCTGAGTGATGCTGTCACAGGGCTGCAGAACTGCACTGACTTGTCACCAAGGTCAATACAAAGGTGACTCAGTCAAGGGCTGTGCACCAGAATCAAGGGGTTGATAGCAGGGACACTGAAGAGGACAAACTGCACTGAGGTGTCTGAAGAAAGACAAGTTACACTCTTTGGATGGTCTGTCTCTAGGTTTTTTGGCAAAAACACTTACAGCAACTTTATCTCAATATTTTATTAGCTCTTCTATATTTTTAAAAAAAATTTTAATACTTTTTCTAGTACCTTTTCTACATAAAATTTGAGTGTTTTTCCAAACTAGCTAGAAGAAGAGTAACCACATAAAGTTCTGAACATTCATGTTGCAGTTACTGAGCAGTAACCATGCTTCCATTATGCAAGCTGTGTTCCTGGGCTGCAGGAACCACATAATCTCTAAATAAACCACCTCTCCCCCAGAATCAACTCAGAAAACTTAGCACACAGCTCCTCAGCTGGCTGATGCAAGCCTTGAGCTGATTTAACCACACTCTGCTTCTGCCAGCATCATGCCACACTGGCAGCTTTGCATGCACCACTTTCAACCTGTATCTTATAACTTATTTTACATCAGCTAGAAGGATTCTACTGTATTAATACTCCTGCATGTTCCTTTGACAACTCCAGCCCAGGTCATGGGCCCAAGGAGCCATTCCTGGGATGCTGCCTGGATGAGGATTGCAGACCCCCATGAGTGGAAAACACCTCCCAGCTACAAGCCATGCAAGATCAAAGTCCAGCCACAACTTTGCTCTCATCTCTGCACCCCCTCTAAAACATCTGTAAACCAGAACAGAGGACAAAGCTTTTACATGTCAAAAGTTCATCCCACTCAAAAAAAAAAACCCAAAATTCATCTCTGGCAAAGGCATTAGTCACACTGCTTATGCCACACTTAGATTTTATACCTTGTGTATTAGGTCCTCTAAGAATGAATGAATGAATGAAGGTAGAACAAATCCCTTCAGCCAATGCAATGTGCTCAACACATTCCAGCTCTGCTTGCATTTTGTATTTCCCACATGGTTACCTACCGGAAACTGTGAATACCTTGAAGCTCTTGCTGTAACACCTCTTGTGTTGTTGCTATTAAGTCCAAAGCTCCAACATACTCTGAAGTGGAGAGCAGCAACTGTACTGTGGGCTGTGTTTGGTGCACAGTAGCCATTAATTTCAGTTTATTGTATGCTTTTATACAGTTATTTCTGGTGAGGGACAGTCTTAAAACTCGAAGCGATCCTTCACACACCACTTTATCAATTTTAGAGATTTTCTCTCTAAGCAATTTTACAGCCTGGGAGGTTTTCCTGAGGTAGTCCTGCAACTCATGCTGAGAGGTCATTGCATGAAAAAATGCTTCTGAGCGGAGAGAAATCTGATGAGCAATATTGACTTCCACGATGTCCAGATAATGGCTCAGCTGGGAAGAGGAAAAAATAACATTATTGTTACGACCTGAAAGCTTTATCACTATGCAACTGCACTTTCAGAGTATTTGTCTCACTGTATCACGAGGAAAATTTCCTAATAAAAGTTAAATCCTCTTTATCGTTGTGGTTTAGTAACTTATTTTTAAATTAACTCAAAATCACTGTGGGAAGGCTGATTTGATGCCTTTCCTGCTTGAAAATGAAAGGTTAGAAAAGCAAATAAATCTAAAACACCCAAAGTTTTGCACAGTGGCCACAGAATATGCACAATAACCAGGAGACAGCTCTGGATGCTGGCTTGCAAGCAACAGTATAGACATGCAGATATGCTATGAAATTTGGGTCACTGAAGCTGCTAAAGGTGCAGCCACTACACTTGATGACACATCACTGTGTCAGGAATGGCTCTGCTTATTTAAAAAGCTGTAGTTCCTTCTTTGTAGAAAAATCTGCAGGGTATCTCTGGCTGCAGTTGTACTTTTGCCAACCAGCTAGAATTAGTACTAAGCCTATTTCCTGTGTGCTGGCACTGTGGGATTCCCAGAGTACATCTACATGTTCAGAGCCTGAAATTCAAATTCTCCATGTCCAAAATTACCAGACCACTGTGTTGGCCTGATTCTTTGACTGTAAAAGCTCTGTGTTCTGGCTTATGCTGAATATGCAAACTCAAAGGACTGAGGCTTTAGGATGCTCATCTGAATGTTAATACAGATGACCTGGTTTCTCAGAGCTGCCAAGCATTCAAACCTCCTACAGAATTCCAAAAGCCCAACCAGAGATGGAAAAGAAATCAGCTGGAGAATGTTTCCTTCTTGGAGTTATTTTCATACTGCTTCCTATGGATACTGTAGGGATTCACACAAAATACAAACCCACCTTTTTTGTTCACACTTAATTTAACCAGAAGCATCCTCCACCAACCAGCTGTGACACACCTAGCCACAGGGAAAGCCAAGACAGACTCTGACCCAGAGATCAGAGCAAGGGCTATTACAAACCATTATTTATGTGGTTGTGCCAACCAAATGCCCCAGATCCCTTCTCTGTGCTAAACAAGGTAGAATAAACAGAGCAAACAGCACCTGCCTCAAAGAGCTTACAGTCCCAATGTGGGGCAATACATGGGAGGAGGTAAAGAAGAAAACACCATGAGGAAATTTTCAAAGTAGATCAACAGCAGTTCAAAAGGCTGTAAAAAGATCTGCTCAAGGCAGGGTTTTCAAAATCCTGTTGGAAAATCGTGCCTGGAGCTAGGGACAATTATGGCAGCAGAGTGCATATTTACACGTGGTAAGTGTAAACCTCGTGCAGTTCAGAGGCTTTAAAAAGTAAAACAAAAAATTTGGGCTCATTTCAGTCATATGAAGCAGTGTTTTCACTCCTCTGCATCAGTGAGGGCTCTGGGTCTGCTTCAACACAAGTTCTTTCTGAGTGTCCATCCTGCTGCTGTCAGGCACATTTTGGGAAGTTCACAGCATATGCCAGACATTGCTTTTTTCATCTCCAGACAGCAACTGCTCCAAAAAACGCCAAAGAAACCTTCCTCCAACTTCAGGTGTGGAGGACAAGCTAAAGAACCTTTGAGCTAGCCTCCAGCAGAGCCTGCCTCTTCTTCCCAAGTTGGCAGAAGGGCAGGAAAACTAATTCCCAGAAATTCAGAAACACCTTCCAGACAACCTCACGTTATTTTTTCCTAATGTAGCTCACAGACTCCAAAATTACTCAGATTTTCTAGAAGTATTTTATGGGTATTTGTACTGAAAAGATGACTCATCATGAGATTTTCTATAGTATGACTACATAAGTAGCAAAAAATTATAAAAACAACCAAGAACAGGCTTCTGTTTTCAATATGAAAGAAACAGCTCTGCTTTCATGTTCTCCTTTGTGAAATGCAAAAACAGATCAGTGCAGACAACAACAAAAGTAAGAGGAATCTCCTAAAACACAAACACCATAGGGTTTAATACTGCTTTCAGCATAGAAACCACAGTGCCTCGAATCTGCAATTTTCCTGAGATGTTGGAAAATAACAGTCTTACACAGTGCACATCCTGTGCAATCCAGCTTTCCCTTCTCACAGAACTGCTCTTCTTAAGAAAACTACTCCACACCTCTCAAGTTCTCAATATACAGCTGTTTCAGGAAGTTCCAGCTGTTGTGAAGAGCCAGTCGTTACACCATGAACAGATTCTTTTTTTCAGATTTGATAGATTTACTGAGCAGGGAAAGAAGTTCTCTTTCAGCAGGATGCTTCCTGCATGATTGACTAATGTAAAATTAGAGATAGCAAAGCCCACAGTGATGTCTCAAGAAACACCACACAGCAGCAACCATGGCGTTCCTTTGCAGTATCCACCATAACCAAAACTTTTGCCAAAGTTGTACCTTTTCTTGAAGTAATTTGGAGGAAGCTGCATCACGATTTCCTTTTCCACCAGCGGTACTAAAATGAGACCATGGTAAAACGGCATTAAACGTTAAGGGATCTTCCAAGGCAAAATCTGGTTTCATAAAAATCTGAAACAGAAAAACAAAAGAAATAAATGTGCCTCACTTACACCCATATTTTTTGCCCCAAAAGCCCAGATCTTGTATGCTCCATGCTTATACGCAAGAGAGTGCTGATCAAGGATTCAAGTAGTTAAACCTAATGCTGAGTTGTACACTAGGCAATATCCAAGCTTTTCTCAAACTCTTCAGTTTTCTCTTGCTCTTAGACTGGCTGATTCTGCTCAGCTCTGAAGTATTAACTTCATTTATTTCAAGATGAAAAATAAAATGGTATTTGTATTATACTTTAAGAGAAAAACTGAGACTGTGGAAACAAGAAGGGAAAAAAAAAAAGACAAAGCAAATCATCCTTAGTCTTTAAATTCTGAGTGCTACAAATCCTCTTGAGATTCAACCCAAGTCATCAGCCAGGACAAAATTTCTACAAAGAACAGACTACATGCATATATCCAACACTTCATGTGAGAAAGCCTTACAACAGCTCAAGAGTGCAGAGAAGCCATACCTTAGGTACTTGCTCCAGATCTGTCCTGGATTTATCTAAAATTAAACAAAACACAGGTGGTCATTCATGAGCAAACAATGGGAAACAATTCTGTTGAACAAGTGAATCCCACGAGGAAGTGTTCAATTTGTTCCTCACAGAGGGGGAACAGGCCTACAAATTGAAATGAAATATTCTGAGTGACCATGAGGAGAACCTTGATGATATGAGGACAATCAAGCATTGAAACAGGCTGCCTGGAAGGGCTGGGTACTTAGGAGATTTTCTGAATATATATTTGTAGATATTTTCTGGATATTTCTATTTTTCTTGCTAAAGCTTTGAACAGCTTGGCCTGACCTCACAGCTGAACTGGTTTGGAGATGGCAGCTGCAGTGAAGGCCTTCTGAAGACCCTGCCAACCTGAAATATTGTCTCTTTTGTCCTTTGCAGTTCAGGTCTCATGCTTAGACTGCTCAAAGGAGCTTGCACTTGGCTGCTTTGGCAGAGTCAGTGTTAGTCATACAAAGCAACCCACTCAGCACTTCACATTCATTAGTGCACTGGCAAGGGCCAGTAAAAGGTCCTGCTAATATCACCCCAGCTTGAATGCTTTGGACTGAAGCTGCCCATATAATCACTGCTGCACAGCACTTGGAGATTGGATGCACAAAGGCTGGCAGGAAGGATGAACAAGGGCTCGGGCCAGAGTCCCAAGTACTGAGCAGGCAGCACAGCAGCACTAATTCCTATGGAGTATGCTGAGCTAACGATTGCAGAGGGTGAGAGAATTGAGCTGGGAAAAGAGTTAATTCACTATATTCCAGCAGAACCTGAAGAAAAGGCAAATTCAGACTTTTGAGGTTCAGCCAAAATCCCCTGTCCCACCCTTACTTGTTACTTTAGGGGGCATTATGAAGAGGGGGCACATTGGAGGACAAAAAAGTTGAGGAATTTAAAAGCAACAAGCCCAAATCTCTGCTGGACAAACATGGGACAAACCCTGACAAACATGGCAAGTGCTACCTCAGCATCAGCTCCCACACTGCTGTCTTGGGTTTTATAGTTCATTTGTTTCTTACTTTATTTGTATCAAAGTATAAAAGGCAACCTTGGAATTATCCTGCTGTCCTCAGCCTTTGGACAGACCAATTCTTAGAGGAGTGAAAGGCCAAGTCTTGTGGGATGGAGTTAGAGAAGAAGTGAAACAGTAACAGCAGAGTTTACAGAAAATCACAAGCTTCAGTTTACCAAATGATGCTTCTACTAAGAACTGTCCAAGGAGCTCCCAGTTACTCTGGTGACAGTTGTTTTCTCTTTTTAAAAATACTCAGTCTCTTTTTAAAAGGATTAAGCTAAGACTGAAGAAGGCACTTTGATATTGCATTCTGGAACAGCTATTCCAAAATAACACCAATACAGAAAAACCCTGCAGAAGGGCTTCCTTTCGCATAGAAGAGGAGGAAGAAAGTCATCTGAAATAACTTGATCAGGAGGAGCAAACTATTAACTCCTTTTTGCTGTATTACTTGTAAATTGATCTAGGTAAGACTTATCAAACAAGGACTGATGAATGAAATCATTTATGCTAATGTTTTTGAGAAAGTGTATTAAAATAAAAACATTCTCCAAGTTATCAAGTTATGAGTGTTTTTCTTCCTTTTACATGTCTCTTTTTTTTCTTTTTATTTTGTCTCTTGGCCTTCCTTCCTGTGTAGTTTCCTATTAGTTGAACTAGCTCCTTGAAGTCCTGAAATTCAGCCTTCATATGCAGGTTTGAACTCCTCAGCACAAGGCAGACCCAGACAAACTGGAGTAAATTGTGTCAACAGCTACAGAGATGATTAAGAAACAAGGAGGAGAGACTGTTTAGACTGGAAAGTCTCCCAGGGGAGATCAATGTGCTTAAAAATCTGATGAGGGGATGCAAAGAAGCTGATTTTCCTCAGTGCCAGGACAGGAGGCAATGGGCAGAAACTGACCCATGAAAGATTCCATCTGAACACAAGGAAGCATTTTTACTGAGAGGGTAGTAAAATACTCAAACAGGTTGCCCAGACAGATTGTGTAATTTCCATCTGTGAGATTCACAACCCAACTGGACATTGTCCTCCCACAGGTGGCCCTGGCTTGAGCTGATGGTCTAGACTAGATCATCTTGAGATGTCACTGCCCACCCCAGCCCTGAGTGACTCTCATGGCAGCCATAAAGGGATGGCACTGCAGTTTTTCACTGAGAAGCCAACAGGTGATACAAATTTGATGCAACAGTTTCAATGGATCTTAAAAGAAACAGCAGTTAAAGAAAACACTGCCAGGTCACAAATCCAAACATGCCAAGAAAAAATTTAAAAGCAGGTATCACTAATGTTTTGACTTATAAAATGTCAGCAGTGGCCATGAACACTTCTAAGCCTACCACATCTGAGTTTCCAATTATTGTTTCAAAGAAATCATCAGCTGTTATTGTACCTGAAGATCTCAAGCAAGCAACAGAAACAATTAGTACATTATAGAATCAATGATGAGTAACATTCATAACACTTGCTACTGATGTTATAAAATACTGATACAAAAAGACACCATTTTTAAATCAGACTGAAGGAGGCTTTGACTGTACCGTGAGTGTGTAATAGTGTCCTGTCAAAGGTATCTTTAGGAGTACAAATATTCTTGCACCTTTCATGAACCTTCTCTCTCTGTAGAAGAGAAAATATATTAAAGAATTATTCTGATGCTTTAAACTCAGGATTTTTTTTTCATTTGAAGCAAAACATTCAGTGCAACATAACTAAATTATGCAAAATAACTCTGGCAAGTTCACAGTATTTTCTTCCTCTTAAAAGCTCAGACAAAGTTTGTCCAGGTGAAAGGTACCAAGAACTTCAACCTCTAGTGGATGTGCTGTTTCTTTCTTGTATCTTTACATCTCAAGAGAAAATGAACACAGAAGTTATTGAAGAGGTGTAATAACTTCTCTATGTAATGATATACAATCACAGATCAATTGTAATTACATATACAAACACTTACTTGTTGCCTAATCCAGAAATCACACTAACACACAAAAGAATCTTTTTTCATTGCTAAATCAAATTGGATGAAAGTAGAAATTACCTGCACATATTACTAATGAGTACCTTGCTGAAACCACATATCTTGTTTCATCATGCTGAGCTTCAAATTTTAAACACCACCAGAGATTACAGTGGTGAGAAATTATGTTTCTAAAGAACACCAATGTTCACTAGATTTCTGCCAGAAGCTACATCACAGCTCAGTTCCAAACTCTTCTTTCAGTTAGCAGTCACTGCATGAAGTACCAACTTAAAAGGATGAAATCTTAAAACATTTTAAATGCTGAATATGTGAGTTAAAGGCAATAGTTCAGCTGTAGTTCAATCACAGACAATTCCCTTCCACAATCTTTAACTATAATTACACAAGTAACATTTCCTGCAGCTAATTCTGAACGAGCAAAAAAAAAAAAAAAAAAAAAAGAAAAAAAAAGGAAGTTACAAACCAAGGAAGCAGAAAACAGCAGGAGACTTCTACAAGTTCTTTAATTTAAAAGAAACAAGAATACTACATACTTACTGACACTTGTATTTTTAAGAGATTGTAGAAGTCTCCTACTGGTCCTGGTGTCCTTAGATGTAGCTTACACTTCCCTGTTACAAAACAAATCATCAAGATAATAGGCCTCTTTATAGTTTAAAAAGTTCATTTATAAATGTTTCAATGTTTAGACTGAAGACTCCTAAAAATTATCTCCAACCCTTGCAGCATGCAATCACTTGATCCAAAGGTCTGAGAATGCTATGCTGCATTGTAGAGCCCAATGCTTAAACAATCCTTATAGGAAAAAGGGATTAACAATCAGAAAGAATAAATATGAACTGCAAGCCCTGGTGCAGAGCTCAGTACTCAGAAACAGAAGTTAAAAATAACATGAAATTGCCTCAGGACAATTCAGAGAGCATTTTCCACACGATGGGTTCTGAGATTACAAAACCAGAAATGTCTAACGAAGACCCAACCAACACTGAAAAAGCAAATTAATTATCAGCTAACTGCACAATGGGCTACTAACCAGGATAATCTAATTAGAAGAAGGATCTCTTTCTGCTCCCTAGGACTATGTGCACCTTACTGGGGTTTCTTACCGGAGTGATTTCCTGTTGGTATAATGCAAAATGTTCCTTGGTGATCTGTGGGAGGTAGAATGAAGGCGTGACTTCAGTGTCCACAAAGTCCACTCCCCATGTTTTTGTAAAGAAATCAGATTCCCTTTTTGCTAACCTAGGATCATTTAGTGCTGCTGGGAGATTGACTTTGGAATGATAAATAGTCCATCTTTGCTGATCCACAACTAGAGATGGGCTGTCATGTAAGTTATTGGGATTGCCTGCAGCACAAAAGACAAGACAGTTTGTTAGGGTGAGAAACAAAGCTGTAGCTTTTGTTAAAATGTGGTTCTTAAACAAACCATATTTTACCAATTACATACTAGATCAGAATTATCTATGCAAATGACAGATGATATTCTCCTGCAACACTTCACCTTGCATTTCTTCTATGAGATTAATCAACTCAAGTTTTGAACACAGAAGTGTATTGACACTCATTAAACAGATTTAGCTCAACATTAGATTCTACTGAAGATAAAAAGATTCCAACCACAAACATATTTATAATAATTTGATATTGATCAGAGTGACAGAATGACAGGTGAAATTTGTTAGCATTCTATGCTGTAACTCTTAAGATCCCATCCCACCTATCCCCTTGCATAAGCTAAGCTTTAGTGCAACACAGCAGGCTGGAACTGTGACCAAAATCTGGTTTAACAACAGCACCAGAGACTCAGTACTACAGACAGGTCACAGGATTCCTCCTGCAGAAGGGCTGGGATGTCTCCCAGAAGGAATGCAGCCAGACTCCAAGCACACTGGACACATCTGCTAAGGGTTCTGTCAGATTGCATGCTCTTCTTACACAGAGTATGGATCAGAGCTGTAATGTGGAATCCTGCAAGCAAAGTCCCACCCAGAACGGGGACATCTTCAAACAAGCTGCAAAAAGTCTCTCCAACTGCTCCAAAGGGACACTGGGTGGCATAAAGAACCACAGCATGCTTGGAAATAAGACTATGGCTTAGTACACTACCCCCAGTATACAAGAAATATTGACTGGAGAGCTGGCAATCCAGTTGCTGGAAATAACTATGGCTTAGTACACTACACCCAGTATAGAAGAAATATTGACTGGAGAGCTGGCAATGGCTCAGCAAACTGAGGTGCTTCCCCCCAGCATTACCTGTGGGCTCCTTGGGACACACATCTGGCAGGGACTGCACAGGACGAAAGCGCTTCGTGGCGTCCGCTTCTTTTTTAAAGAAAGCATCGCTGCTGTTTGGCTGAGGCACTGGTGAAGAACTGTGGCTTGATGCCATTGCATAAAATCACCACTTGATAAAAGCTGAATGGGAAACAATGGATATCAAGGCTTTAATAAAGCTCTGGGGACGCACTGTATCAAAACAATGACACTCCAGAATTGTTTTTAACTGCAATACTTCAACTGACACATCTCAACAAGAGGAGAAAGTTTTTTTTAAACACAAAAATAAAAGGTAGAATGTAATTTCACAGTCTGTTCCTTATACACCTATAGGTTTGGAGGATAGCTTGCTCTTGTGCACAGCACCAATAAAATGCTACATTAGGGAAAAAAAGCAAGTCTTTCAGGCACTCCTTCCCTTCTTGCCATTAACTATTGCAGCCACAATGCACACATTCACAATAGAATTTCCTCTCAAATATCAGGAAACCTTGTACTTGAATCAGGAAAATTGACAATTCAACTTTTATGGCTGCCTAGTATAGTACCATTTATTCCAGCACAACATATTTGCACAGAGAAGACAATTAAATCACAGATCAAAAAGCTCCAGAGTAAGCAAAGTCCCACTAATTTTCAGTTCCATTTTAAGATCCCAATTTGAAAATAAATAACCTTAAAAAATTTACAGTAGGGCTGAGCTTAATGAGTTCTTTCCAGCTGTAAACAAAATTTCCATCAAAGTATCAGACAGCAGTACACTGCACATCTATTAGAGGCTTGAGAGTTTATTAAAACTGTACAGCTCAAGGAGTGCCTGTTCAAAGGGACCCATCTGGATCCTTGACTTTGAAAAGAAATTAAACACATCTAGCAAGATCTTAGCATTTAACTACTAACCCTTAATGGACACTTAAATGACTCACTACCCTGTGAAGGAGCACAAAAAGATTAAAGGCCAATTTTATCTTGGAGTGCTCAAGCAGGCACCAAGGGATGGCTGTATCTCACCGTGTCAGCTTCCAGCAGCATCACACACATTACAAATCTCATTTGGAAGAGAAAAAGAAAAGGTTCTGCTTTCTAACCCAGGTTCAAAGTCTCCTATAAAATAATTCCAAAAGAGATGTTCAGCTATAGCAGAGCATCCCAATGAAGAGGCCCAGAGTAAGAAAAACTTACTGGCAGACAGAGAATGGGAACAGTCAGGAGTCAGGGAAAAAAAAACCTTTCCAGACACCTGACAGATCTTCCTTAAATACCATAAAGCATTAATCTCTCTCCCTCAAAAGCCCCACAAAAGCCTTTTTCTCTACTACTTTTATTGCATTTTCATATTCTTATGTTCTTCCCTTGACATTTCCGAAGTAACTTCTTCATCAAGCTCTTCCCAAATGTTTTGGGGTGATTTTGTGAAAAATCTAGTATATGATGACAAAACACTTACCATTTTAGCATTTTTAAAAAACACATCCAGTGCTATGTTGCCATGACCAAGTCTCCTAAAGGCATACAGTAAATTTATCTGCACTTGGAAGTGCTTCAAAGTGCTGTATTTGCAGTTTTCTCCTGAAAAAGCCTCTGTAATATGAGCCACAGTCTGCCCTAGTCAGATGTATGAGCAACTAGGGCAATTTGTAGAAAGCACTGAAATCCTGTAACTCTTGCAAGCCTTTAACCCAGCCTTTCTCCTTTCCCCACAATGAAATACCATCTAAAAAAAATTGTCTGGGATACGAATTGTCTCAACTACATAAACCTGAGTGGAGAAAATGCTATCTGTGCGATGCCAGTCAAAGATTTAAAACAAATTTAAAAGACAATTTAAGACTGAAGAGTAGCTCAACACCTCACCATTCCAAAAACAAGCTCTACCTACTCTTGCCCAGATATTTTCATTACTTATCACCATAAAATATTCAGTGACAAATCTTAAAATAGAATGAAAAGAGTACAATAAAATACCAGTGCAAGCAGTAACCTTCACAGTGTAGAGTGGATTTTAACAAGATAGAAGGCTTCATAGGCAGAGGCCTTCTTAAGTGGCACGCAATCTGATGCTGCACTAAATTATTCATAGCCAGCAGCTATTCTAGTACCCTCATAAGTCAGGACCTTCTGGATAATTAACCCCAATGAACAACCACATTTGAGCAGGAAAAAACTCATCTCTGTGCTGCCCAAACCCAGGCATTCCTCAAAATGCAGTCCTTGAACTGGCCAACAAAGCATAGCTTCAGAAACATAAAGAAAACTGGACAATAGTACCTGAATAAAATCCAAATTACAAAGGAATATGTGTCAAGCCCATATAAAGGTGAAAATCCTGCCCTACACTCATCTTTATACACTAACCTTACCCACAACTGAAAAACTTTAATTTGTTCACCAACACACCAGCTGCTCCTTGTGCTCCACTACTAAACATTTTATAGACAAAGGAATCTCTAACTAGCCCCTAAATCAACATCTTAAAATATGCAATAATATACAAATTTGCTGATTTAAACATACCAAAAAAAAAAAAAAAGAAAAAAAAAAAGAAACTCAGTGTTAACACAGAACAAAACTTCTGCAGAGTATTTTAACTCATTCAATTTCCCATGCAAGAGAAAGGCAGGTAAGTGCAGTTAACTGCACTAACTGTGCAGAATGACAGGCAGGTAAATGCTGTTAACTGCATTAACTGTGCAGAGTGAATGATGAAATGGTGAGTCCCCTGAGTCTCTTAGAAGAACATATGGCTGTAAGTAAGAATATGCAACTGTGTAACTTCGTTACATCAGTGTTTAAATTATATACAATTAAAATGGGTTAGATCAACTGTGTTCTCGCCAGTAATCACCATAATTTACTCACATTTCGTCTAGCAATGTGTATTAAACTAATGCAATTTAAAAAAACGTTTAGAGGTTAGGCACAAGAGTAGTGATGGAACCTGGAATCCAGGATTATGGCTCTACTTGCAAGATGCCTTCAATATATTACATTTATTTTGTACACACTATTAATTTACTTATTTTAAAAGATTCTATTAAATTACACTGTCACTGTAATGACTTAATACCGCTGAAGTTAAACCAAATCAGCCATGGCAACAATGAAAACAGCTTTGATGACCTGAGTTGACAGTATTCCTACAGTCTGAGCACACCAAGAGCTGTATTCCAACTTACAGCCTCCTCTTTAAAACCACTCTTGTTCAGTAACGTGCTCAGCAAGTACAATATGACACAGCTGCACAACACAGCATGGAACAAAATAGTGGGGTGAGGAGAGGAAGAGCCACACACTTGGATACTGCACAGTCAGCAGAGCAGCAGATCTGTGAGCTAGCAAAGCATTAATCACACGAGGTTATTTCTGAGATGACTACGCCGTGACTCTTGAGTTTCACACCCCAGGTTTCAGCTGTTGGAAGAGAGCACAACAAACAACAAAGTGTATTACTCAGAAGTAATTGCACAGGGTGGTTGTAACTCTGGAGAACGTGCTGGGTTTTTCTAAGTATCAGGACTGGCACAGAAGTTCTTCAGAAAGTGCCTTTCTCATATTCTGAGTGCAATTACTCACATGCTTCGTTTTTCCAATATCAATCATAGAATCTGCTCTCCAAATTTTGTTTCAGTTTCAAAAATAGTGACACCTAAGAAGAGACACTCAGCACTCAGGGTTCCAAATGAACATGCAACACTGAGCAAGCTTTCCTTCAGGGATTCCCCATTGCCCACACTGAGCCACACTTGGACACCAGCAGGCACTTTTCAAGGGTTCTGCATCCCAAAGGTAAGGCAGGAGAAATTTCTCTGGGAACACAAATGGCATGCTCAAATCCCTGCTGCTTGTCACGGCTTTGGCAACAACAGAGTGAAATGAAAATATTTCAAGCACTCTTCTGGCTACCCAACATGGTTTGGAATAGAAAATCATCAGAAGCCACCCACAAGTCAAGTTAAAGCAAGACACGGCACCAGTTCTAGAAGATATGATAAATATCAAAGATGCTTATTAAAGAAAAGCATACCTGAAAGATAAAAATGCACAAGGGACTCCTTCCAGCACCTCAACAGCTAATAAATGGCACGTTGTTATTGGCCTAATATATTTACTCTGTCCTCAAAAGCTGAGCTTTCCCTGTGTATTATTACACAGCTCTTTTTGCTAAATCAGGATTTCACCCTGTAACAGGGAAACCATGGTATGAGCAAAGTACACAGCACCTTTGTAAGACACAGTGAGCCAGACTGCACCAGTGCAAGCTTTCACTATTTTTTTTTTCCACCAGCTAATTCCTCAGGCTGAAATTTCCATGCTTGTCCCTGGTGCCCTGAGACAGACATCCCTGTTGCAGGAGGGGAGCCAAGGTTAGCTCAGAGGAGAAACATCTGAGCAGTTTCAGAGACTGAGGTTAAAGCTGTGGGAGCTGTTCTGCCAGCCCAAGCTCTTTCTGAACACCTACTTCCACCCTGGGGTTTCAGAGGAGGAAGATGCTGAGTGTCAGGGGAATGAGGAGGCCAGAGTCAGAGGAAAGCTGTGACTTGTCCCCATGGCAAGCCACCCACATTTGGAGCACACTCCAACATGAAACCTCTTCACACAACTTCGAGAGGCCACATGAGCCTGGCCTTTCTAAAAGCCTAATAAATACAATTACATTTGTATTCACAAACATGTATTTGAGTGCATCCTGCACACCCCAAGAGCATCCCCAACCTCATGTTCTCACACTGAGGGTGCACCTTCTCTGCAAAGCTAGCACGACTGAGGACCATCCAGGTGAGCCTTGCTGGGATGGAATCAACCCAAGAAAGAAGCCATGTATGAGAAATCTGCATTTCCCATCAGCCCTGCTTAGCCACACGTGCTGTTTATGCTCCAGCAGATTCTGTAATTCCTCACACTGTGCTGCTTTCCCAGCAAACTGCAGAATGGGGACTGTGGAAAAGCAAGAGCACTTGAACAGCCAAAGAGTGATGCCACCACCCTCCCCTTAAATTGTCTCTTTCATAAGGCCAGCTCAAAACACTCTCCTCAAACAGGGAAACAGGCAAGAAAAAACAGTAGTGACTCCAAAGAAAGAACAGAACAGCTGCATCCCCACTGCAAAGCACCATGGGTAGCCTACAAGGCCAGGATAAAACAACATCTGACTTTCATATTATTACATTTTGTACTGGTTTCTTTTGCCCTTCCCAGCTGTAGCCACATGAACAGCAGATAAAAAAAAAAAAAGGCAAAAAAAGCAAAAAAAAGCTAAAGCTGATCTTCACTTCTCAAAACACAAGAATAAGATCCTCTGAAAAGAATTATCCCCAAATGTCCCATCACTGAATAATGTCTTGTTACTTAAAATAATAACCTACAAGAGTAATATTTTGTCAGAAACTGGAAAGCAATTTATCTCCTTTTAGACAAACTATCTGGAAAGTAATATTTCACTTTCATTCAGGTACCAAATAAACAATTACACAAAACACTTGTGATGTACCCCCTGTAGCAAATGTACTTCCTCTCATCTGGAAAACCAACCTCCCAAAGCTGAATACTAATTTGAAATCAGAAGGCAGATTCTGTGCTGGAGAAATGGACCTACCTACAGCTATTTAGGTCATTATGCACCCCGTTCTTCCACACCAGAAGTGCCAGAATCATTCAGAAACAAGCATCAAAGCAGTAAAAATATATGTCAGAAAAGGCCTTGTGGTTAGTTGCCCACACTATCACAGGAGGTGAGAGTGAAGTCTCTTTGTAGCCTTCTTTCCAGGCATCAGCATTACAGTGTGCATTACCCCCTTGGAAAACAGTGAAATATGAGCATCTTACAGAGCTCCAGAGAGGTCCACACAGCTGAAACAAAGATCAAGGAGCCCCAGCAGGCATTCCTGCTACGAGTCTGTCAGAGGCAGGGACTGCAGAGCAGTGCCACGTGGAGAAAAGGCAGAAGAACTGCACCAGCCCCAGCAAAAATCCCAGCACTGAGGTCCTGACGTGACAAAAGGAGTCCGACAGATGCTCACGGCAATTTTGTGTCAACAGCTCCATTCCTGTACAGCCCCTCCACTTGCCACCTTCAGCAGGGCTAAGCTCCACTTGTCCATCAGAAAATAACTCCCTAAAAATATGGATTTTCATGGGAATCCAAACCCTCACCCAAGTCCTGAACTGCAAGCGGCTGTGAGGGAGCCAAATAAAAATATTTCACAGTTTGACACCATGCATAAATCTGTGAGTAGAGTATCAAAAAGCAAGCCCAGTGCACCTCACACCATGTTTGCTAATAGTCCTTGTGGGATTAATACCTGCCCGACAGCAGATCAAACAAAACTGATCACCTCTATCCACATCACTTCCTTTTCGTCCCTCAATCAGATTCTGTTGACAAAAAGAATAAACAGTTCCATGGCATAAAACCCAGTATGGTCATGGTGCACCTAGAATGCCAAAAACCAAAAGGAAGGTCTTGCACTGCTGCTTACAGAGACTGTGTAAAAATGATGGAAACTCTGCAACATATTGCCAAGTGCCAGATATGCTACTCCAATTCTAATAATCCAGCCCTAACACACACCCACACACATCCAAAATGGCCCCCTTTTTTTAAATTTAAGAACCAGATTGATAGAGAAAAAGCTGGGATTTTTAAGCTATTAGGTATGAGTACTTTGGAACATCGCATCAGTACATGGACCTGTCAGTTCTGAGTACAAGGGAAACACATTAACAATGCTTTACCTTCTGCAGAGAATATTCAGGTGGGGTTTTTTTTAATCTAGCACCTAGGTGAGGTGGGTGGAAAAAGCTAAAAATAGGAAGACAAATCCTGGATTTGCTGGTAAATATGGACTTATTCGTATGAAGCCCCAGAAATATGTAGATATGCGTGGATGTAGAACATCCACACTCATGCTCACCTTTCTGCTTCATTCATAAAACAAGATGAGGAATAAACTAAGCGTGAAGAAAAAAAAAAAAAAGAAAAGAAAACCAGAAGAAAACTGTGGGCCTCTCAACTGGAAGGATAACATGATGCTCGTGGGCCTTCTCTCTTCTTCAGACTAACAGCTCCTCATTTTCCCCAAATTCTGGAGAAGGAAAGCAGAAGTGGCTTCTTCACAGAGTTGCAGCCCCAAAAGAAGAAGCAATACCTACATGATCACGATTCCATTTCCCAACCTCTTCCCGCTCAAACTGCCAGAGAAGCCTGCAGTCTGCTTCCTCCACTCATTTCTAGTGGCTCCTGACATTTTCCAGACAAACAATATCTTCATTCAAGGCTGGAAATGTGCATCTCCTTCTCCTCCCATCAAGTTTGTGCTGGTCCACAAGGCAAGATTCCTGCACACATGCCAGACTCCCACTACAGGCAAAGATGGTGCTGAAGACAGAGGGACACTTGGGACAGATCCTGTTACTGGCAAATGCAATGGGAGAGGTAGAGATGCTTCTGGTTGTGGAACCTTCTGGCCTCACTGGTGAGGCTGCCCAGTGACTTTTGCATGAACAGCCGTGGATCTCCTGTCGATTAATCCACTTCAGGCACTGCTCTCCTACCCGACAGACACTCCAACCTAATGCCCAAAGGATTTCAAGACCTTTTGTCTGCACTACAGTCCGCCAAAGAGTCACACTGACTCTAAGGTCACAACACTAATTAATGCAGTCACTACAACAATTTATGTACTGCAGCTGGGTTTTGCAGCAAGAGAGCAATTTCTCACGGGGTTACACAGCAACAGCTGCACAAGTCCATAGGACTTCTCATTCAGGACTCCAGCAGTACAGGTAAGACAGTAAAGCCAATACACCACCCATGCTAGAAACTCAAAATAACAAATATAAGCGAATCTGTAGCCCGGTAATTACTTTAACGCACTTTAAAATATTTAATTTTATTCTATGCTTTTTTTACACTGGATTGTGATAACCCTATGTCCTGTAACAGAAATCCTAAGTATTTAGAGAATGCAAGAAAAACAGAGAAGAAAAAGGGACTCAGCGACGTATTAAGGCCCAAACTGGAGAGTCAGAGGGCGAAAGTTTCTGCTGGAATTGCAGATGGTTGGCATTTTACAACCCCGTATGTGTATTTCTCTCAACACTACATACCACCTTTGAAAAATTAAAAGTAAGGAAACGCAAGAAATTAACCTGCCCATCACACAATTTTAGGATCACCTACAAACGCAGGAAGCACCGCATTCCTGCATGGCTTATGGAAGCAACAAGCCCTTTAGCGCTCCACATCCCGGTCCATCCTGGCTGCCATGCGCCACAGGAAAACACTGAATACTTGCTCCAAACGCTCGCTCCCGAGCCGGCCATACCTTACGGAGAACACGCCAGGAGTATCTCCCGGAGGCCGCCGTCATATCTCTGGCCGTGGCATGGTCGGGAACGCTGCCGGGGACCTGCGGGACAGCGACCGCATGAGAGAGGGAGGAGAGGCCCGGCCTCACGCCGACACCTCCGCACCGGGCACCGCCCGCTGCCCACCGGGGGTTACCATGGAAATTCCGAGCGGGGATTTGCAGGGAAGGAAGGGAAGGAAGGAAAGCGGGCCGCGGAAAGGCCCTCCCCCGTCTCACCGCCCACCTCCCCTCGCGTCCCTCCGCTCCGCCGCCCGGCCCAGGCCGCCCGCGCCGCCCACACACAAAGAGCGCCCGGGGAGATTTAAACTTTCCCGGGGGCTGCCCCGGGGGCCGGGCGGGCTCCCCGCGCTGTACCTGCGGCGCCGGGCGCGATGCGCGGCCTAACGCGGCTCCTCGGCCGCGACACGTCGGTGCCCCCGCGCAGGGCGGCGCAGGAAGGGCCCGGGCGGCGGCGGGAGGAACCGGGCCCCGCCTCCGCCACCGCCCGGGGGAGGAGCCGCGGACGGGGCTGGCGGAGCGGAAGGGGCAGCGCTGCGTGTGTGGGGTTGCGGTGCTGTGCTCTGGGTGCCCGCGGCCGGCATCTGGGAGCCATCGTCACCGAACCCACCCCGTGAGTGCTCGGCAGCCGGTTTGACTCAGGTTTGTGTTTTAGGCTCGATCCGCTTGCGGTGCATCCCGTCACCCACGGCCTCCCCCGCGGGGATAACGCGGTTTGACTCAGGTTGATATTTTCGGCCGTAATTCTCCGTCAGGCCGCGGAAGCTGCCGGAATAGAGGGACGCGTTGGGTCTCGCTGAAGCTGTAGCAGCCTCATGCCTGATCGTGCCTTAAACACGCCTGAATTCTCGGCCGTAGCCCCTGTGCCAGTCAACAAAACACAGGGAAACTCTGATTAATTAACAGCAGCGATTCCGGCTGTATTTACTAACAAAAGCATGGGCTGTGTGAAGGCACGAGTGTGGCAATCCATGGGTTACACGGGTTCACGCTCCCTAACTCGTGTTTGTGTCTGGTGCTGGCCCCAGGCTGGGCTGAAGATGTTCTTCTGCTCCTTGGGGGTCAAGGTTGGCAGAGGTTTGTTCAGTACAACTTGTTTTGCAGACTCGGCCAATAAAGCCCTGATGAATATCACCAAGACTCCTTGTTGACTTCCTTGAGAGATGTGTCTGACCTGACCAGGGGTCACCCTTAAAAAATTTGAGTTTAAAGAGCAGAAAACATGATACTACCAGAAAGACAGACTAGTTTAATATTACTATTACTTAATAACTGTGGGCTTCAGCATCAGTGGCCATCCATTATACCTTTCACAGACATGCTTTAGAAAATAAAGATGTACCTTCTCATGCTTCAGAATTTCATCCTTGGCTTTCTGTAGTTAATAGGTCAAACAGACCTCGCTGAAAGCTAGAACAGCAAAAGCAATCAAAACCCCCAAGTATGTTAAATATTAAATGCTTGTTAGGAAGCCAATGGGGATTTCCCTCCAGCAACCTGCAAATGTCACTCAATATTTTCATAGCATATTTTCCCCCTACCTGGTAGAAATCTCTTTGTGCCTTACAGCTTCTGCTGTGCTCAGACACACTCTTCATGGGCAAAACATAGTGGTTTGGGGTTTTTCTGGGTATTTTTTTTCCCCTTGGGGATCACATTAATTGGAGTCTGTATGTCTCCTAATCCCTAAAACATGACACAGCGGCAATAAAGTGAGCAAAGAGATCATGAACATAACATAAAACTGATTGCTGTGTATTGATCCAGACTGCAGAAGGACTGAGTTGGCAGAATTCAGTCATGTGGATAAAGGTAAGGAAATTGGAGAGGCTGTAGGAGGGAGGTGGTGCTAGCATTCCTGCCTCAGCATTGCTGCCAGCTGGCTGGGGGTGTCTCCATGGCTCCTCTCACAAGCAACCACTCACAAGTGAGTTGGAAAGTTTGGATTTGCCCAGACGGAGTTCACGGTTTGCTTTCAGTTAGTCTGACCTTCTGGAATTGGACCTGATGGTATCTACATAACCACTTTCCACTAGCAAAGAGACAGATGGGAGGGGATGGGACGAGAGTGGAAGGCAAAAGGAAAGGGAATCCCCAGCAGAGAAGCAGCTGTGCACGATTATTAACTGCAGATGCGGGTTTTGAGGGGAAAGCCCTTCCTACAGGCTTAGTGGTAAACCAGTTTTCCCCTCTCTAGCCCTATGGGTCAGCCTGTGGCTGAAGGTGAGTCCTGCAGCACGGATACAATTTTCCACACCTCCCTTGGATGAATCACGGCTTGATCCACTCACTGCTGAAACGTGTCCAGTCCTGGTCAGGAAACTGAGCCAGGGCCAAGTCTGGCTGTGCAGGACTGACCTCGGTGCACAGCTGCTGAGGTTCACAAGTCTGTCCTTGCAGCATCTCCACTGAGTCAGGGAGCTATCCTGCTGAATTCACCTCAGTCACAGCAGCCTTAAGAAGAAATTTTGCATCAGTTGCTTAGCATGAAATGACCTTTACGTGGAGCTGGCTCACCCCTCAGTTGACATTTGCCCAGGAAGCCCTGATCTAGCTGAAAACCTCGGGTCTGTGTTTCTCTTGCAGCCAGAGGTACTTTCAAAGCCAGTGATTAATTGTGTCAGAGATGCAGGGGAAAGCCATACCCTCAAAGTGACATTTGAGCCATGCACCCTCCCATGACCTTTAATGTTTTCCAGTTGCAATGAAAAGAGTCTTGTTATCTGCTCACTGCAAGGAATGTAACAAACTGTTTGATTTTCTGCCTTATGCTTCACTGACGTTATCTCCGAGCTAAATGTTGTTACTGTTCTGCTGAATTTTGTACTCACAGCAAAGTCCTCTGTTCCCCTTGGGAAAAATAAACTAGAGCTGCATCATCTTTGTGGATCAGAAGGAAATGATGACAGCCATGGGGTTGCCTCCTGCTGCTTGCTTTTCTGACTGTCACCTTTCTGCTAAACCCCGTGGTGGCAGTGACAACACCAGTCCAGCCCGAGAAACCTCCTCTCTTCCAGCCCGTAGGAGACTCAGTGGGTGATTTCTGGAGACTTTGAGAAGAAAGGCTGGCTTGAAGCATAACAAAGCTCCCCAAGACACGTGGCATGGCTGGGCTTGTGAGCTGTGGTGTGTGTGAGAAGACCTGGTGAGGAAATTGTGAGTCAGTCAACCATAGTTCACTTGATCTGTTGTCAGTCTACCTCCTCTCATACAGCTCATGTCCATAAAGTCTGCTTTTATGGGAGCATTTCGGATATCTGTGCTTCCTCCTGATTGCCGAGGGCCACGTCAGCTCTGCAGGGCAGCGTGACTCAGCCCAACAAACACCCTTACCCTGGGCACACAGGACACAGTCCCACAAAGGCTCTCCCAAGGAAAAAACTCCAACCCCAAGGAGCTTCAGCCAGGAAAAATCTTTCTACTGCTGCTTTTTCATCTGTGTGAGTTAAACTGGCATTCTTACAAAACAACAGAAATATGATGGGGTTTTTTCCTACACTCACGCCAGCTCAGGAGCCTTCCATGGAGTCTTCCTGGAAAAGGAATGGGAAACAGTGAGTTCTGTGCTGTAGAAAATAAACAGTAAAAAGAACAAAGGAGGTCGCTGTTTTCTCAGATACAAGAGACATTAAAAAAATAAGGAAATCCTTATTTCTGCTCAGTGCCAGAACTAGCAGCCAACAATTGTAAAAGCTGGGTCATCTCTAGGAACACCTGGCCTCCTTTCTTGAGATGTCACAGTGTTTTAGAAGGTCCTTGCTTCCAGGATCCTGATACCACTAGCTTTCAGTTTTCCACAGAAAACCTTTGCTCAGCTTGTAAAAAAATGAAGGAGGTACTGCAATCCATAGGGAATGTGAGTGAAAATAGTGATTAAATGTAATTAGAGGGGCAGGTCCCCCAGGACCCCTCAGTGTAGTGGGTAATCTTGTCTCTAAAAGAGCAGCATTAAACAATGATAGGAACAACCAAACTTCGAGGAAAGGCTCTCCTTGGAGGAAGCAAGGGGTATAAAAGAAATATGTGAAATAATGAACACTGCAGAGAAAGCAGATGGGGAGTTTCTGCTCTTCTTGTCTCAAGTGATGTGAAGGGATATTAAGACTGAATATTTCATGCCAGTAGCAGAGAACATATTTCCAGGCCTTGTTTAAGTGGAGCGTGGTGCCTCAAGAAACCTTTCAAGACAGGAGCTTAGGAACATGCAGAATAGGGTAGCAGTTTTATAGGGCAATGTTACTGTCTCTTAACACAGATGAAAATTTTGGAGATTATTTTTATCATGTCAACCAAATGCTAAATGGCAGGACTCAGGTTCAGACCTTTGCGGAGAAGACATGACCGGCCCATCTCAAGGGCCACCACCTCACATGGCTCTTTCTAGAACAGTTTCTTAATAGACTCCATCAAGACACTGTCATAATGTAAGGACAACCCATAAAACTGGGATGCCAAGTCTCTCCTGTTCCTCCTGAACACCCTGGCATGTATTCCTCCATGTCTGCAAGGGCAGCAGAGCTCCTCCTGGCTCCAGGTCATTCCTCAGCACCTCAGACATGCCAGAGCTGTGGCTGCATTTCACACAGTTCTTGGTTCTCTCAGTCCCCAGTAAAGAGGCTGTGTAAAATTAAAAGCTCTTTCTTCTCTATCTGGAGAGAGCCTATTTTATCAGATAGCAGTTTATTCTGTTGGAGTACATTAATACCTGAGTCATCAGGGGCTCTGGCTTTCTTCATGTCAGCTTTCCAGGCTAGCTTTGTTATATGTGCACTGCTCCAACATTACAAAAGGAGGGATTCTAGTGGGGTGCTTTGAGGAAAGTGTAACGGGAAACATTCTGGTCCAAGCAGCACCTCAGGCAAGCCAAAAGCTCTTGTTTCTGAGATTACTTGTGAGTCAAAACATGCAGCTTCAAAGCAAAAAAAAAAAAAAAAAAAAAAAAAAAGAAAAGAAAACCAGAAGAAAACTGTGGGCCTCTCAACTGGAAGGATAACATGATGCTCGTGGGCCTTCTCTCTTCTTCAGACTAACAGCTCCTCATTTTCCCCAAATTCTGGAGAAGGAAAGCAGAAGTGGCTTCTTCACAGAGTTGCAGCCCCAAAAGAAGAAGCAATACCTACATGATCACGATTCCATTTCCCAACCTCTTCCCGCTCAAACTGCCAGAGAAGCCTGCAGTCTGCTTCCTCCACTCATTTCTAGTGGCTCCTGACATTTTCCAGACAAACAATATCTTCATTCAAGGCTGGAAATGTGCATCTCCTTCTCCTCCCATCAAGTTTGTGCTGGTCCACAAGGCAAGATTCCTGCACACATGCCAGACTCCCACTACAGGCAAAGATGGTGCTGAAGACAGAGGGACACTTGGGACAGATCCTGTTACTGGCAAATGCAATGGGAGAGGTAGAGATGCTTCTGGTTGTGGAACCTTCTGGCCTCACTGGTGAGGCTGCCCAGTGACTTTTGCATGAACAGCCGTGGATCTCCTGTCGATTAATCCACTTCAGGCACTGCTCTCCTACCCGACAGACACTCCAACCTAATGCCCAAAGGATTTCAAGACCTTTTGTCTGCACTACAGTCCGCCAAAGAGTCACACTGACTCTAAGGTCACAACACTAATTAATGCAGTCACTACAACAATTTATGTACTGCAGCTGGGTTTTGCAGCAAGAGAGCAATTTCTCACGGGGTTACACAGCAACAGCTGCACAAGTCCATAGGACTTCTCATTCAGGACTCCAGCAGTACAGGTAAGACAGTAAAGCCAATACACCACCCATGCTAGAAACTCAAAATAACAAATATAAGCGAATCTGTAGCCCGGTAATTACTTTAACGCACTTTAAAATATTTAATTTTATTCTATGCTTTTTTTACACTGGATTGTGATAACCCTATGTCCTGTAACAGAAATCCTAAGTATTTAGAGAATGCAAGAAAAACAGAGAAGAAAAAGGGACTCAGCGACGTATTAAGGCCCAAACTGGAGAGTCAGAGGGCGAAAGTTTCTGCTGGAATTGCAGATGGTTGGCATTTTACAACCCCGTATGTGTATTTCTCTCAACACTACATACCACCTTTGAAAAATTAAAAGTAAGGAAACGCAAGAAATTAACCTGCCCATCACACAATTTTAGGATCACCTACAAACGCAGGAAGCACCGCATTCCTGCATGGCTTATGGAAGCAACAAGCCCTTTAGCGCTCCACATCCCGGTCCATCCTGGCTGCCATGCGCCACAGGAAAACACTGAATACTTGCTCCAAACGCTCGCTCCCGAGCCGGCCATACCTTACGGAGAACACGCCAGGAGTATCTCCCGGAGGCCGCCGTCATATCTCTGGCCGTGGCATGGTCGGGAACGCTGCCGGGGACCTGCGGGACAGCGACCGCATGAGAGAGGGAGGAGAGGCCCGGCCTCACGCCGACACCTCCGCACCGGGCACCGCCCGCTGCCCACCGGGGGTTACCATGGAAATTCCGAGCGGGGATTTGCAGGGAAGGAAGGGAAGGAAGGAAANAAAAAGTGGATCAAGTTGGTACTGAGGGATGCATCTTAGTGACTTCTAAAGAGGAGAATTTGATTCTACATACCACAGGGTTCAGTGCAGGTTTTATTTTAAAGATCAGAGATAAAGGCCCTGAGCTGTAGATGTTTTTAGACTTTGCCCTGCTCTGGGTTGGGGAGACCTGTGGATAGAGGGTACAGCCAAGTTCACTCGTAGCTAGTGTAGGTATCACACACATACTGCTGAGGAGAAAACCACACAGCTTTCTGCATTTTAAACCCCTGTGACTGAGAGGCTGTGGAATGAAATGGGTGCCTACATTAACGTGAGAAAGCAGCACCCTCAGTGCTGGCCCAGCCAGCAGCTTTCTGAATGGTGCCTCAGTACTGTCTTTGACCTTGACTGGAAATCCTAGGGATTAAAGCAGGTGGGGACCACAGGGAAGATTTTTTTTTTTTCNCGGGCCGCGGAAAGGCCCTCCCCCGTCTCACCGCCCACCTCCCCTCGCGTCCCTCCGCTCCGCCGCCCGGCCCAGGCCGCCCGCGCCGCCCACACACAAAGAGCGCCCGGGGAGATTTAAACTTTCCCGGGGGCTGCCCCGGGGGCCGGGCGGGCTCCCCGCGCTGTACCTGCGGCGCCGGGCGCGATGCGCGGCCTAACGCGGCTCCTCGGCCGCGACACGTCGGTGCCCCCGNGGCATGCCAGGCAATAGTCATTATTTGGAGAGGGATCTGTGTGAAAAGCATCACCAGGTCTTTAAGTGCATAGTTTGTCTTTGCTTGTTTGACTTTGCTCCTACCCTGAACTCCTCTCAGCTTCAACGCCACCGCTGGGATTGAAGTCAAATGCATTTCCAGCAAGCGCTTTGCGTTACAGCAGATGGCAGCCTTTCCCCAGACTTCCAGAAATGAGGAGTACCTGGATTTCAGACAATCGTGTCTTTTCTTGTCCCCTGGTGTCTGCTAGCAGCCAGCAGAAGCCTTTGTAAGGAACCCAGGAACTGATTCAATGCAGCTAGAGACAGAAACAACACTGAAATCTCCTCCTCGCATTTGGAGAGCTTGGCCTCTCATCAGAGGGCCATCAGCTCTTGCACCACCTCTTTATTCATCTAAGATGATGTTTCCCTTCCAGCTTGTATCAGAGTTCAACACTGAAGCAATTAAAAATCCATGCTAATTCATTTCTTCACCTTGACAACAACACATAACAGAAAACACATCACACTTAGCGGGGAGTATGTCAAAATCAAAGTGACATTTCTCAGTGCTTGACATGCTGTATTAAAAAACACCTCTGTAAGAGACCTACGCAGCTGGCTGAATAAACTGTGCTGTGGGTGAGGCCTCAAATTACTTCATCTGCTGGTGACTTTTCAAAAGAGACACTCAGATATGCTCTGTGGATTCACCCAGCCCTGAAAAGTAAGGAGAAAAGTGATCAGCACTCTTCTGTCCTGCCCCTTTTTGTTCCAGAAGAGGAATGCTTACTGGGACAGGGGTTTTTGAGACCACCATAGCAAAACTCTTTCTAATACCTCCTGGATGCTTGGAAGCATTTCTTATTGCCACATAGCAACTCCCTTGTCCAAACTGTGTTTTTATACCTACCTGACTGGGATTAGTCAGGCCTAGAGGTCTGTTGCACAAGCACAAGAAAGATGCAAAGATATCTTCTTCTGGGAGGTTGCTCCTGATGGAAACACAAAAGAGCACAGATTTACTTCTACACAGGCTCTGCTTTCAATTTCTCCTTTTTATCCTGCTTCTGTTCTCACAAAACATGTTAATGGCATCCAGATGCTTATTAACACGCTCCATAGTAAGAACCAGAGACAGGAAATACAGGCCAGATGAGGAAGGGAAGAGCTTAAAAAACAGCTAAGAGAGATGAGAGGAATCCAGACTCAGCAGGGCCAAGTAAAATTTACTCTGTAACCTTCAAGAAACGAATCAAATCCTTGTCAAATGAATGACCCTATAAACTCGAGGGAACAGAAAGTCCCACAGGATCAGAGAACTTATTAGCAATATTTAGGGGGGCATCCAAATACAGCATTAATTAATCTTAAAGACCCACACAAGCCTTAAAGCAACTGCTAGGGGCTTAAAAAAAAAAAAACCCAGACCGTGTCTAATCAGCTCCATTCCTCTCTTTGATAAGGCAGCTGGCCTGGCAACTGGGAAAGGGAAGTCATGATGTGCTGCATCTCCTCTTGAATCACTCTGGGTAATGCAGCCACCAAAGGAAACACTGCAGACAGCATTGCTGTGAGGTGAGACACGCAGTGGAGTTGTTTATGCTCAAGGTGTGACATCCATCACATCCCCAGCCACTGCCATGGGCACAGCAGCTCCCAAAATCTGGCTGAAGAGCTAGGAGGCTGTGTTTCTGTGGAGATAATACCGTGTGGGATGGGAAACACAGGGAGGCAGAGTTAACTTCACACAGGAAATCACCATCAGCGAGGAAATGACCCCAATCCCCCACGCTGTACTCAAGGCATTGGAATTCAGGAGCATCTTTTCCTTACAGGACGTGCATACAACTCACCCCCAGTTCAGCTTTTAATGAAAAAAACACTTCAAATACTCTTCCCACAGAGCCTACTGCAGACTGCTGTGTCCCTCAAGGAGCCCTCTCATCCTTTGAAAGCTGTCCTCTTCTTTCCCAGCTCTGTAGAGAAATCTGGCTAACGAGGAATCTCAGGGCCCATTCCACAGCCCTTCTCCCATCTCCCTGGCTGCATTCAATATTAATAGCTCCTCATTAAATTTTAATAAAATGAATATCAGAGGTTTAGGGCTTTGTAGGCACCTTTCCTTTTTTTTTTTTTTTTTTTTTTTTTTTTTTTTTTTTTTTTTTTTCCCTTCNTTTTTTTTTTTTTTTTTTTTTTTTTTTTCCCAGGTCTATTTGTTGGACAAGTTCATTCAGTGTCACACAGGAGAAGGTGCCAATCAATACCTTTTGCAGGAAGTTGCTTTTTTGCTTTATTTCCAAACTCTGCAGAAGCGCCTGGAACACAAAAGCTTTTGCTTTGACTTCTTTAAGAAAGCAAACTCCAAACAGTAGGTAGATATTTGGCCCCAACTTGCTCCTCAGTTTACTTTAGTAGATAGAAGTTTATGACTTCCACAGTTTTATAGTAGATCTGAGTTTATGAGTTCTATAACTGAACCATGGACTAGGCTGCCTGGAGTTTCCACTACTGCAGATTTTGAAAAGCTAAGCATGTTAAACACTTGGAAGAAGTATTTGGGTAGAACTGACCCTGCCACAGGGAAGACAAATGAAGGAGAGGACTTTGCATGGACCATGTTTGCATGAAGAACAACAGATTTTTAAATCAGCTGGTGCAAAGAAACTTGCATCTCAAACTTGCAAAAAACTTGTTTGATGCAACCTGGGAAGTTTGTTTGGAATTATTTTCTCTTTTAAATAGTACAGATACACTGATTTTTTTGAGTATCAAGAGCAAAGATGGGTTAAATATGCCCCATAGCTGCTCTTCTCTTCCCTTGCTGTGCCCTGGGGAAGCCAACCTTGGACATAGCACCTTTATCCTTCTATTCTGTGAATGAGCCCCTAAATTATGGTCTGAAAGATTGTTTAGGCCAGAAGATCCTAAGCCTCTTGCATGATACTATTCAATGTATTTTTTGCTGCAGAAGCATAAACAGAGGCTGGATTTATCAACCATTAGCCTATGAAGTTAAAAGTGTAACAAAATGCAGCCACACATGGGCTGTAAATATATTTATGTTGTTGTGAGGACTAATCCCAGGCCTCTACAGTATGAAAAACACCCCACTGTATAAATAATGTGGTTTTGGCAATATTGGTGTAGGGTCAGAGGGGATGGGTTGCTGTTTGGGGTTTTTTGCTTTAGGGCAAACCCCACTTTTGGGGAGGCACTCACTTAGCCTGCTCCGGTGACAGCTTTCCCTGGCAGGCAGCAGCCAGGAGCTGCCAAGGACTTTGCCATGAACGTGATTCATCATTGCCCAAAGGTGCTTGAACACACCTTCTGCTGCTCCTGCTCCAGAACAGGTGGAGTGAGATTTCCAAGAGATAACGAGTGACGCTGGCAAAAAAACCGCTGAGTAACACTGAAAGCCCCTGGAGCGATGGAGGAGCCACGTCATTGGCACTGCTGATCCTGCCTCCTCAGGAAAGCTGCTCTGGATCCACTTTCAACGTGAAAAAGTGAGAAAGCATTAAACATCCATGTCCTGGCTGGTTATGTGGTGTTTAAAGGCCTGCTGATAGCTTTAGCTCCCCTTCAGAAGTGAAGAGAGCTGCGTTGCTGTGCTGTGTCCAGGCGGCCACTGTGACCACAGGCTGTGGGTCACTATGTCCCTGTGCCCCATCTCAGCAAGGTTTATCCTCCAGCAATGGTCACAGGTGACACCACAGCTTCATCCTGGGGTGGGACCCATGGACATGTCCCCATCACAGAGCAACATCCAGGGAAAGGCAAGCTGGGCAGGAGGGACGCCATGACCTCTCAATCCACTTTAGAGTCTTTCAGCCCCTTTGATGTCACAACTCAGGGGACTGCCCAGGCAAAACTAAAATGGGGATACCTACATCACAGTCCTATGGAAAATTTGGGAACTGCCAGCCCCTGTGCCAATGGGAAGCACAGGAGAGAAGGGAAAGGGGCCAATTAAAAAGCCAGGCTGCCTCACTGTTGCTCAGGGCAAACCGAACAGATGATGGCATCGCTGGAAGCTGCATTTGCTTTTAATTGTCCTCATTCCACTGAATAACTAATTCTCTCCTCCTCCCACACAACAGAAAAAAAAAAAAAAGCAGCAAGCATGGGATTTTTGGAAAGGATGAGTTGACTCAATTCCTTTCATCAAGCACATGACAGCAAGCTGCAGTTTTTAGCTTTGCATCCAGGCAAGTTTAGAATATCACTGCATGCATTTGTTTTGTTTCAAATCTTCTGGGATCAGCTAAAAATATTATTTTGGAGAGATGTAGATATTGGAAGCACTGAAGGCTTCGTGTTCATCCAGCTCCTAAACTGCAACCAACCAAAGGGAATGACAGGGGTAGATCCCCGTTGTAAGATGATTATATTAAAAAGTTATTTTACAGAGAGCTGGGAAGTGGGAGGTACTTGGAATCTGAGCATGATCCAGGGAAAGAAGTGGATCCCTTCAGCCCAGAGACAGACTTTACACAAGACTCAACTTCTGTGAGCTGTTTCCCAAGAGCCCAGGAAAGCCATTGCTCTTCCCTCATCCCTGACTAGCTTCTTTTCCAGCATTTTCCAGGACAGACTGAAGGGAAACCCTATCTAGGCTGAAAACTAGGTGACCAAAAAAACTTCAAAATATATTTTGCGGGGCCTGGGTCCAGCCAACATGATACAATGCATTGAAAATCACATATTTTAATAGAATCACTCAAGAAAAGGCATAATCACAACAGCAAACATGACTGAGAAACTTTCAAATAAAACATTTGCAGAGAGAAGTGAATTTAATTTTTTTTCTTTGGGGGGTGTTGAAGCAGAAACAAATGTAAGGGTCAAGACAATTGTATAAATAAGCAGACAGTTCATCTTGGGACTGAGTAGCAATGAAAACACACATAAAGAAGCTTTAAGTGTTTAACCACACTTCAATCTGACTGATAGCATGAACTATCATGTCCTCCCTCCTCTCTCTGTGCAGTGCTCAGAGGGAATCCTGAGTCCAGCATGTGCCATGCCAGGACTGGAAGAGGGGAAACCTTTTCAGGAGACTTTTCCACTACTACAAGGGAAAAAAGACCATCCCTGCATGAGTTCCAAGTCCAAAGAACTCCATGCTCATTGTTTTTCTGGAAGGCAGCAGATCTCCAGTAGTGATCTCAGTGCAGAACTGGTACCACAGATGTAGATGAGGTAGAGGAAGGAAGTCAGAGCAGATTAATCATTTACTCCTGCCTCAGAGCTGTTTAGTGACACTGAAGCAGCAAAAGTTTTCAAAATAAAAAATTACAATATTGCAGGTATTGCCAAATTGCAGAGAAGTTGCCTTTGCAGCAGGCAAGTCCTTCATTGAGCTGATCTTGAGGTCATTTGTACTCCTGTGAAATATCTCAGCCCCCTTGCACTGGAGCAATGGGCTTTCAGCAGGGCTGGCAGAACCCAGGATTTGCTGCCACAAACACATCCTCACCAGCAGAGCCAGGCAAACACCACAGCCAGAAAACAGAGTGATGTTGGTGCTGGTTCCTCTCCCCTCCTGCCAGCCCTGCAAGAGGGCAGACTGAGAGCTGGGCACATCAGCAGCAAACCCAAGAGTGACAGAGTGGGCAGGGAGCTCCTGACTGCCAGAGCTGGCACTTTGCCTCTGGTTACTCATTTTCCCTGGAGCTTAGCCTTGAGGAATGCAGCCCTAGGCAATGCCTAACCTGATCCCACAAGGGCTTGTGCTGGGCAAGGCAAACAGGACCTGCTTCTGCCAGCACCTGCTCACTGTGGCTGTGGAATGGGCTGTCCTGCCAGGCCTGGAAGGCACAGGGAGGATGGGCAGCAGAAGCTCAGGGGGATGCAAGGCAGGAACATAAAGATTCAGGCACTGGGCTTTACAGCTAATGCCATTCCCTGACATTGCACTGTCCAAGGCCACCAGCCCTGCTGTGGTTCCCCGAGGCTGGGTTTGGCATGGCTGCTCTCACAGAGGCACCTTGAGGGAATCAAAGCACATTTTTTCTGTTCTTTAAATTTGTCCCTTTTTGCTTTCAGGCCAGAGATGGGAACAGACCAAGAGCCAGCAGAGCTGAAGGAGCTGGCTGCTCCTGCTGCAGTAGCACCCATGGGTGTTTGCCCAGCTCAGCTTCTATCACCATCCACGTTACCACAGGATACTGCATCCCAACAGCACAGTGATGTGGAGCTGTTCTCCAGGAGAAAACGGGCCTGAGCTCCTGCTGCTGCCCTGGAAGCAGAATCTGGGAAGGGGCAGGACTGCTGCCCCAAGGAGGCACTGATCCAAGTCACAGGAACCATCACAGCTCCTGCAGAGATGCTTTCCCACATCTTCTTTCCAGTATGCACAACAGTGCGGGTACAAGTGATCTGCTACAGTCCCAAAAGAGCCTCAGAAACTGCATTTCTAGGATGATCACAGCCCTTATGTTAAAGCCAAGTGCTACAATTAAAAATAGAGCTCTGCCAGTGTTTTTACAGAAAGGGATGAGCCAAGACAAGGACCATGAATTCTGGTCTAATTAACAGCAACCAGGCCTAATCCAGGCTGAAAGGCAGCATGCAAGAAGCTGTAGTCATCAGGGTAGACTTATATTGCAAAACTGGAAATGTATTTTTAGAATTGAGCCTGGAAAGTGTCGCTTCAGAAGGAGCTCAAGCATGCCATGGCAGGATCATCATGGGATTTGCAGAGCACCTTCCAACACAGGAGTCTCCTGAGGTGACTTCATGGTAAACCTTCCAGAAGATCACGCTCATTCCTGCAGGTGTGACAAGCCCAGCACAGCTGGGATGGGAAAGCCTCATCCTCAGTCTGCACCACACCAGGCACTCGTGGGGCTGCCCCAATCCACGTGGGGCCAAGTCAGCAAAGGAACCAGAGCACTCTGCTCTCCCCAGGAAAGCCACAGCAACCTCCCTGTCCATGCTCCTGCCCCACTTCTGCTTTGGGGAAAAAACAAAACAAAACGAATGGGCTTTTCTTATCCAGCTGATGCCTTCCAGCAGTGTTAAATCTATGCCATTTCCTACAGCTGAAAGGCAAATCGGTTCATTCAATCACCTGCTTCACACACTGCACTGCCCAGAACAGGGCAATGTTCAAAACCCACAAATCACAACACTGGCTGCTCATTTCCAGGACACTTCTGCAGAGCTTCACTCAACTTTAAGGCTAGAAAAGTACCTACACTTAATGTCATTTCCCTACTCATTCCCTTATCAGTTCCTTGTACCTGCAGAGGTCTCCCAGGGAACAGTGCTGTCCCATCTGCTGCTTGCATCACCAGTGCTTCTTGCCACTCCAGCAAACCTTTAAAAGCAGGTGAAGATCTCACCTGGAGCTGGTTTTTGCAGCTGCAAGGGGCTGCTTTAAGCTGTCACAAGTGAAGCTGTGATTGTCTTAAAGCCAGCAAGGTGCCACCTCTTGCAGCACCAGAATTTGTTCAAAAGGATTTGCCCTAAAGTTCAGAGTGCTTCAGTCATCTGTTTGAGCACTTTTAATCTGAAAATTCACTTTACCATTTACAGAGGACTACTGCAAAGAACAGAAGCCATGGGGAACTCAAACAGGGTACCAGAGTCAGAGGTGCTGCTGCTGGTGATTGAACTTGCTCCTCAAACTACTCAACCATCACTATGCTGCCTTTGACAGAGCTATTTCCCTGTCTTAAGTGTTTGAATGTCCCTTCTAAAATGGGATTAACACCCAGCTTAGGTGAAGAAAAGCACAAAACAGGCAGAATGTGGGGCAGACTGAAGAGTGACTTTAGCCTAACACACCCCAGAGACACAGCCAGTTCTGCTCAGACACCTTTATCTCATATGTCTTTTTTGGAGGGATGAGGATTGGGGTAAAGAAGTACAATTTAAGCATAATGTATCATCTTTAATGGGGTAGAGCCTTAACGAGGGCTGCATGGTGGGCATGACCCTGTCTGCAGTTTGGTGTGCATGTACCTACTGCACCCCTGGCTCTGCACCAGCCTCCAGCTGGGCCTCCACCACCACTTCCCATATTCCTCCTACCATCCCGTGCTCCATCTGTGCTCACAGTTCAGCTCTCTGTTACTCAGGCTGCTCTGTAGCTGTCATCCTGTCCTTTCCTGGTTTTCCATGTTGCTGTAGTCAACAAGATCAGGGCCAGAGTAAGTGTCAATTAGATTTTGTGGGAGATAGAATCGAGAGCTCTTGTCACTTTAAAAGAGCCCAGACATTTAGTTCAGTTTTTGCTTACATTTCAGTATTTGTAACTTACTCATTTAACTGTGTCTTTTAAACAACAATCTCACCTTTAACACAGAGTTAAATATAAAACACATGGAGAGGAAACATCTGAAAGGAGCCATTCAAAGCCATGACCAGGGAAAACTTCCAAAGTCTTTACAGCTGCTGCTTCTCTGTGCTCTGAATCCACATGTGCAGAACAGAGGGACACCTGAGGTGACAGCAGAAGGGCCATCCCCAGCCACCTTCCCCATCTCTTGGAAACAAAGCCACAATCCCAGAACTTCTGTTTTTGAAAAGTGTTTACTCACGTAGTTTAAATAAATTAATTTGCAAATAAAAATTAAAACTACAGTATACTATAGTTTGAATAAGATGATTAGAACAACTACAATACAGGGATTTCTTGCTGCATAAGTCTCATTACTTAATGCATATAATCTGGAAAATGTCAAAATCAGTTATATTTCTATGGAAAGGGAGTAACAGCAGTTACTTGTACATGACAGCTAACTGAACTTATAGTACAGGTTTCCTGACACATGCATTTCCTGAGTGAACCAAACAATATATATCATTTCTTCTTAAAAATGGAGAAATAATTGACAGTCAAAGTAAGTAATTCATGACATCTAAGCAACACAGGTCTCTTGAAACAAAGAACATTTTAGAACAGCTTCAAAAGAAAAAATGAAAGCTTTGCTATAAAGTACAGAAATTTGTTACTGTCAATTATACAGTACATATTAAAAAAAAAAATGTACAAAGCTGGCCAAAAAAAGCTCAAATCAATCCTAAAAAGGTCAGGTTGCCATGAAGCACAGTGGGCTGGCAGCAGAGCTGCATGTAGTGCACTGGTCTTTTCTGGTGGATACAGAAGGGGAGGAAGGGGAGAGTAGAGACCAGGAACCAGAGCCCAGGGCAGAATCTCCCACAGCTCTCTGAGGATGCAGGAACACAGGCACACATCCCCTGGCTCCCAGGCTCCACCTCTGTTCCACCTGTGGCCCAGATGTGCATCTGCAGCTGGCAGAGAGGCAAAGGCCAGGCCTGAGGCCCCCCCAAGATGAGCATCCAGCTGACAAACCCCTCTCACTCTGGGACTGTGGCCAGGTCCCAAACTGCTCCCCACATACATGGCCACGTCTCCCCTTGTCCCCTCCCACCCCCAAACAGCAAGGAACAGAACAAGCCTCATCTTTCTGGTCTGTTCATGTTTAACATTGGAAAAACCCTCACAAATGTCACTAATGCTAAATAAAGAGAAGTGTTAGCGTGAAGGGAGGAAAAAAAAATCCTTAATCTAGACTAAGTTGCATATTTGAAGAGTCTGGTAAATATTCTCCTCATAACCAGATCTTAAGTACACTCCTACCAAAAAGACATTTTAAGTCCTTCTTAGCTACCTTTCAACACAGTTAAAGCACAACTTTATGCCATCATAGTTTGCATTAGCTTTGTTTAAAAAGCATTTAAACTATTCTAAGAACTCAGTATTTTAGATTAAAAGATTTTTCTACCGTTTTCATCCCACGTTCTTCTCCTTCCAGAACTACTCTACACATCCAATTGCTGGATGTAACACACTATGACCATGCTACTCTCTAAACATTCTAAATGTTTTCAGTAATAAAGATAAATAGAAAAGAGTTAATATACATGTTATATTTTACAATGTTTGCATCCAAGCTGTAAACTAATGTTCTTTGAACTATTTACCCTCCATATACAAAAAGAATGAAACACCTTTCAAACACTGTGGGCGTGTGATTCAAAAACCATTAAACCGGAGGCATCGAAGTTCACTCTACAACACTTCCTTCACCTCTTCAAGAAGTAGTTATTAGCTAAAAAAAAGCAGGAGGTCTCCCCCTTCTCCCCGCATTTCTTCTATTTCCAGACTTCTCTCAATAAAGAGGGGATTTAGCTGTCGTAACAAAAACCAAAAAAAAAAAAATTCTTCATCTTAACGCAAACCAGCAAAGCCCAGAGAATACGAAAAACAGTTGGTTTAAAAATGAGAACCGCTCAGCTTATCATCAGTCCACCGCAGTCCTTGGGAGCAGCCGCCTTAGTCGAGAGGCCCTTGGAAAATGAGCCTGATGTAACCCTGCTCACCAGCCAGCTGATGCGCGCAGAAGGGACAGGCCGCGTGGAAAGTGTGAGTACCGTGAGGAAGGGGGATCTGGGACCAATAGGCAGTCGTCTTTTCCGAGCACACGTGTCCGCACGGGCTGAAGGCGTGAGTGGGAGGTCCGGCATCCACGTAGAAGCCCGCCTCACAGCCCAGCCACAGCGGCACGTAGGGGCCGACCGAGCGGCACATGGGGCACTCGCGGTCCTTGCCGTCCCTCTCCTCTTTGTTCCCCCAGTTGTGGTAGCCGTGCACGTGGCCGCAGTTCAGGTACACCCACGGCTGCTTCTCGTCCACCACGTCTTTCCTCTTCATGCTGGGGAAGGCCAGGGTGTTGAAGCCCACGGGGCACTGGGGTCTGGCGGCGTTGATCTCCTGCCTCAGAGCCTCCAGGTGCTTGACGGTGGGCGTGCGCGAGAGCCCCTCGGCCGTGCGCCACAGCAGCGTCGCCCCGCACAGGTCGATCAGGGAGCCGTCCTGTAGCTGGTTCGTCTCGTTCTCCACCTCGACACGGACACAGACACACACAGAGCTGTCACCTGAGGGTCTCTGAAGAGTAACAGTGTGTACTTGCACAATACTAATCTGCCTGGAAGAGCCGTCCAAGTTTCAAGCAGCTTCTGAGTGTCTCCACAAGACACCCATAGAGAGCCCAGTGTCGGCTTCTCTCTGCTCTCTTTTTTTTTGTGCATGCATTAATAGACCACATTGAGTCAAGAAAAGCTCCTCTCCCATCTCTATTCCATCCCC
Source organism: Pycnonotus jocosus (assembly GCA_013400435.1). NCBI lineage: Eukaryota > Metazoa > Chordata > Aves > Passeriformes > Pycnonotidae > Pycnonotus > Pycnonotus jocosus. The sequence continues at coordinate 126,529 of VWYP01009374.1, forward strand.
ATAGCACTCTGAGTTATTTTACTTGAAATGCCTCAAGACTGTTTTAGTCCTCCATCATATTTCTGACTTCATTCTTAAAACTTTCCCTTTACACATAGCTTTCCCCTCCTCCCATTAACACTCCTAGCTAAATACACCACTTAAAATGTTCAATGTAGCATTTCTTTTTCCTGAAACATCCCAAGTCACACCAAACCCAAATATCTCCTGGAAATGTCTTTGGAAACAAGAGGAAGAGGGAAAACTCAGAATGCAAACATGGAAACAAATATGAAACAAAATTATAACTATTCTTCATTACTCTATAAAAAAAGTGAGAAAACCTCAAAAGCATAAACTCATAAGGAAGAATCAGGAAAATACTTGTAGAATGTGCTGAGGCCTAAGAGAGTTTGAAGAAATACAGGGTAGATTGGGAACTCAGTTTAGGAGAGCAGCCTAGATGTGCAATTAAATACTAGTTTGCAGATAAACTCAGTCAGTTATTCAGGTTGAGCAAGACACTTTTGTGCACCAGACAGACACATGAAAGGCAGTGTGACTAACTGCAGAGGTGACAACTACATGGAATTCCAGCAGATTCCAGCTCTGTGCCCAAACTCTACCCCTTATGGCTGCACCATTTTAAACAGGTTGCATTAAACATTGGTCACTCCTCTCACCATTTTTCCCCTCTGTTGAGCTGATCTGGTTTCACGGAGGCTGAACACATTCCCACACACAGAAATCTCTCTCCACACTCCTGGCTTGGAGTCTTCTGTGAATCCATTACGAGGATGCATAACAAGAACTCCATTTGTTGTTAGTCCATCCATTTGCCCATCTGATGTCTTCCACTTTGCAGCTTTCTCCTAAAAGAAATCATCAATGAGAACCTTTAATTTGCTGAAGTGGAGTTTAGAGTTAATTTAAAAAAACAAGCCTGCACTGAATTTTTAGTGGAAAAATGAAAAAATTCTCTTACCCCAAGAAAAATGTTTTTTGAGGAGTCAAATCCTGCAGCATATATTCTTGCTGTAAAGGGAGGGTTACGTTCACATATGATTCTGCAGGCAAACCTTGATATTGTGCTCTGCACAGACTGTGTGTCTGAATTGCTCTGACTCCCAGGAACTGTATCTGTTACTACAAAGTCTATAGGACTCTCCGTTGACCGACCAATCTGGAAAAGTATTTAAAAACCAAAATAGTTAGAAGTTTGTCTTTGGGTGTAGGACTATTCAAATTCAAAGCAATGATACAAAAATCATGACATTACAGTTTAAAGCATTCCTATCCAGTCTATCAATTTAGGTTTCTAAAGCTTCATCTGAATTGATGGATTTTTCTGCCTCCAAAGGATCAAAGTTATTCTGAAAGCTGGGTACAGCCAAATATGAAGGACAGAGAAATAAAATGATGTAATTAAGTCAGTTCTGAGATGATTTCCCGTTGAAGGCCTTTTCATCAGAGGGGTTACACTCAGGTCAGGCAGACCAGCTGCAGGAGCACCAAAACAGCCAGGGAACAGCAGTTAAGAGGGAAGAACAGTGACATGCAGTCACTTTGTATGCCCAGAACATCCTGAACAGTGCCAGGCTACGTCAAGGTATAGGTGTATGAAAATCAGATTATGTGAGCTGTCTCTTCAGCTCTGGCAGGCACTGAGAAGCAGAAAACCTTTTGTGAAAGGACCAGGTTCCAAGTGGTTGTGGCAGACAGGGGCTGCATTTACACACTCAGAACACAAGAATGTAACATCTGACCACAATCAGGTTTTCCTGGTAGCTGTGCCTCCTTTTCTGGCTGCAGGGAACCCTGAGTTTTGCAGTCCCACACAACTGTACTGAGTTTGATAGACCTGCATGGGTATCCCTGCTTTTCCAGTCAACTCATCTTGTACTTTTCCTTGCAAAGAAGAAAAGTATTAACCCTTTCCTGAACATCCACATAGCTGGGTTTAAAGCCCCCTTACACACTACTGCTCACTCACTGCTCTCAGGCTCTTTGAAAATTGGTGCTTGTATTATTAAGACTGATTAACTGCTGAGCAAGAGGCCCAAAAGCCTGAGGTGCTTTTTGGTGAGGGCTGGAGAGCTTTCACGAGACTAAAACTGCTTTGTCAGAATCTGTTTTTCTCTTGCTTCTTAGGCAGGAGAACCCGTGAGCACACGGGGACTGCCAGGGGCGATTTCAGAGCAGCACACATGCCAGAGCATGCCTGGAGAGAGAACACTCACACAAACAATAGCTTAGGCTGCAGTGATTTCATTACAGTCCTTTTTGCTCTGTTGTAACTATTTGCAGTTGTGCAAAGCAGCTTCCTCCACCACTTCCCAACACCTCCTCAGATCCTGCAGTGGCGTCACAGCTAAATGCTGTGACAGCAAAACTCCCTGCCATAAACTAGTGGCAACAACGAGGGAGGAAAAAAAAAAGCTACTTGAGATCACAGTCTGGGAATCAGAGAGAACAAAGCACACATTAAAAAGAACCCCCAAACAAACCCCTTCCTTTTGAGAAAAACAGGAAACAATTATAAGATATGAGGGCACACCACAGCTGCAGATGTGTTTGTGGTCCCTTCTCATACACACAGGAACTGCAGCAAAGTTGTTGTGAACTGCCAGCATCAGCACTGAGGCTCCTCTCTTCACATCTCCCTGTGCTTTAGACATTTCTGGGTTTGTTTAAAGAAGTTCAGAGTATTTTTCATATCTGTTGTGCCAAAAGCTTTCCTGTGTTTCCACACTGTATTTCTTCTACCCTGTCTCCAACTGGCTGATCCCAAATCCCTTTGTAAATGCCAGAAGCAAAGTTCCAAGTGCTTAAAGAGAACTGTGCCCTTTATTCATTTTGCAAGGAGGGCTAGGAGACAGATTATGTGACTTGCAGACCAGCAATCAAATGCAAAACCATAATCTTGTGCATTAGTCACAAACCCCCACAACTTTCACCTTTTCCCAAGTCTAGAAGAGATGTACAGACACACAGCCTGGCCTTGGGAATGAACAGAATTAAATTGCTCTGAACAATGCAGACACTGACACACACAAACTTTTGGGTCTGAGGGAAAAAGCCTGCTGAGAAGCTGCCTGGTTTGAAACTACCAAAAATGAGAACACACACATTTTAATTCACATACCTGGAACATATCTGTGTTGCTGTCATGGGTATATTCAACTACTACTGTCTGGGCCCGAGACAAAGTGTAAGATATGCTGTGTTGGTCCTTATTGCTTATTGCCTATGGAAAAATGCCAAATATTATTAAACCAGTGCACAAGAATTCTACAGTATACAGCAGCAAAGCAGACAAAAAAAAATATATATATAACAGCAGCCTCTTGTGCTAATTAACGTAGACGGTTGTTAATGACACACCTGCAGTTAACTTTCACAAAACCCGGTCCTGGCCACTAAAAAAAAGCTGCAGGATTGATTCAGCAACAGACCAAACTGGTCTCTTCACCACATGCTGCAACTGTTTTGTGTGAAAGCAACACTGGCCTGAACACAAAAGGATAAAACCAAATTAAAACTGTTACACCTTCATGGCCACCTCAGCATGAACTTGGCCAACAGCAAAGTGAGGACAAAAACTTAGGGACTTCAGTCTAAAAACAAGATTTGAATTAATACTAAAATCAGTAATGATTGATTTAAGATACATAGATAAAAAAAGTGGTGGTAAATAGGGTAAAACGGAGAAACTCAACATAGGTTGCAGAAGTTGTAGCAAAGGTTTCAGTTTATTAGTCTAGATGTTCATTCTGCAATTACCTACTAGGAACTAACAAACACCTCTGAAAGTGCTGCTAAACAGCACTTACCAGACCATAAAGAACTTGCAAAAATAAATGTTCTTTTCACAGGTCTACTATGAATATAGCTCTACTACAAGAATTTTGGTAGAAAAATGCTTCTGATTTCAGAATACTTCATACCATTCCCTGAATTTAGGGTTAAGATCCTTAAGTGTCAAGGTATTCTGGGAGTCAAACACTTAACACTATCATGTTTGTTTTAAAGCCTGATCTTGTCACTGGCAGTTTCTAAACAATTACTAAGCATCCTCAAATTCCATTGTTTTAGCAGAAATGCTCCATTAGTTATTGCACATACACTTGAATAGCCACAATATTTCATGGCAATACCTTAGGATGTATTAGTTTTGACATGAAATATAGTTCAACTTCAGGGCCTAAACCTTTCCTTTTCTGCTTCTTAATGGGAACTCTGATTACAAAGTTTAAACATGCCCTGCAAAACCACCTGTCCTGATCCATTTCTGGGGAACTCCTACTCACTGGATGGAGCACCAAGTGCGTGTAGAGCTTTGGCAAAGGATCATTTAAAAGTCAGCTGCACGTGAGGCAAAGTTAGTGCTAAAGCAGAGTGAGTGCAAAACCACAAAGTCTAGAACAGATGTCTGTAGTAAGTTTGGAAGGAAAACAAAATAGAAAGTTTTTTATATGGCTAGCCTGTGCCCAGAACATTCATGTTTCAAAACTAATTTTTTTTTTCCTTCTGGCCATGGCAAGGACTATGCATCAAAATTTCTTTGCTGAATTGCTTCTTGCTAACCCTGACAGATACTAAAGAACTTTGGATGAACGCAAACAATTCTTTTCACAGTCAGATATTTATGCTGTTTAAACCATTTTTTTTGTCTGTTTGACAAGGAGAAGTCAGAATTGAAGGGAGAAATGGAGGTTACCTTTGCTGCCTGAGGGGTACAGGCAATGTGCACAGTGCTGGGTTTCACCCCATTTGCCTTGGGCCTTTTAAATAAAGCAAACCTACTCTTCCTTCTTCCTCTATCTCCATTTGGGAGAGACCCATTGTACCTATCAAAAAGCACAGAAAAAGAACAAAGTCCATCATTCCTGTATCACTTAGTTTCTCATGAGATCCAGACCCACAAGAAATTTCATTCTAAGCACCAAGTATTCTCAATTAGTACAGCGTTGCTAATTACAGATTTTCAATTAATCCCATTTAAATGCAAGAATTGATTGACACAGTCCTGACACATGCCCATAGGATTACAGCATAGAAAACCCTCAGATTCTTACACACAAACACTTACCCCAATACAATTAATTCACCATATTTGACTGGTGCTTTTGATGGATGATTTTCTTGATCAGGAGAAAACATGAGCTTAGCTAATGACTTCTTCTCAAAGTTCAGGTCTCTGATCAAGAGTTGTGGCACACTTTTTTCATTATTTCCTGTAAAAACAAAACCAAAATTAAATGTAAGAGAAAATAACCCAATTACACAAACTTGTACACTAATCTGATACTGTAGTTACAATATTTTGTGTTTTCCATGTTTTGGCTTTGCCTGTAATATTTTTTCAAAACATATATATAAAACCACATGAATTAAGGTTGAATTGCCTTGAAAAACTGCCAGATTACAAAAAAAAAAAATTTAGAAAATTCCACTATGGCCTTAAAACACCCACACTTATTTTCCTCCATGGTAGTTTTTAGCTTCATAACTTCATTTATGGTATTTCATTCAGCTATTGAGAAATAGAGCCAGAGAGGCATTAAATTTAAAGGGGAAAAAAATCCACAAAGCAAGACTAGCTCATTAGCTAGAGAAGCAGAAGTTTTCATAAGAAGTGTCTAATTCAGAGCTTTCCAAGCAGTTTCTGGATTTACAAATGGAAGGAAGTTGTATGACAATTTGATATTGAGCCTACCATAAAAAGTTTAGGGTGTGCAATGTGATCTCTCATGTTTAGCCAGAGACAGAAGTGATATAAACATCTGTTTGAAGGAGATTTCCTGAGGGAATTCTACATAACTCCTAATGAAAACAGTCCTGAAGTGCATTTTTTTAATCAAGACTTCTGCTTTGAGGAACAGTTCATATTGTATTTTTTACAGCTTCTCATTAGGAGCATTTCCAGACACTATTGACCTATGCAGCTCATCTCTGACCTTCCTCTAGAGAAAGCTTACCCAGCAGAGCACTTCCTTGATACAGAATAAAGCTGATCAGAGCCTGTCTGAGGCTCTCTTTGACAGAAATAAGAACATTCCCTTGGTCCTTCCAGGTGAGTTTTCATACCAACTCAAAGAGCTGCTGATCTTTTTTAGCACTGATGGTTTACATCCTGCCTTCTGTGCAAATGCACTTTTTGACCCGCGCAGCACTTTTTGAATCCTGTCATCAACTTTGATCACGACTACCAAGTGCTGCATCTCCACTTTCTTCTACCTTGACTAGCCCATGGTTATTAGCAGAAAAGATGTCATCATGCAGATTTTATCTCTCCCTATGGTATGTCGTAAGGGCAGAGGAAAGGATGTGGCAGTGCTTGACAGCCTGCTCCCATCTGCTCAGAAGCTGATGCAAAGAACCCTTTATTGACCTTATCTCGACACCCTCTCCCAGTCTTTGCTCCTTCCCAAGAAAAGCTTGGCCTTCAATATGTTTTCTCAAATCTACAAGTTTGTGTTCGGCATGCATATGTTGATTGCCATCTGCAATCAGCTCACAGTGCTCTCTAAAAACTCGAGTTTGCTCCTTCATGCTATTCCACATATTTGAGAGGGCTTCTCACTAATCCAGGCAAAGACATCACACTGTCCTCAAAGCACTTGCTATGATGCCTGCAGAACATAATCAGGAGAGTAAATAAAAATCTTTTAGTTTCTCCTTCCATTTCTCTTTATTTTCCAAATCTCCTTTTTTTTTTTTTTAAGTCTGAGTGCTGTAGATGTCATAGTGCTTGAAACAAGTTAACTGCAGCCTGTCTTTGTGGCTAGCACACACAATGTAATCACAACAGAGAGAGAGGAGTGCATTGCAATAAACCTGATGTGCACAACACTGCTGTGAAGTGTCTGTTCCAATTGCAGAGCAGTGACACACATTACATTGTTAAAGAGCTAATCCTTTCACTTAGAGAAAGTGGGAAGGCAAAATATTTAAAATAACTTTAGCCATTAGTACAAGAACAGGTTTGGTGCAGCTTCTCCTCTTCCTCCATTCATCCAAGTAAACTATTTTAATGGAAAACCAAAAAAATACATATCTCAGTCTGAGTCAACTTCAAAGCCTCATGAAATGAACAGTTAAAGGAGACTCTAAAGCATTACCTGCACAAGTGACCAGAGAACTGTGCAGAAAGGATATAAAGGGTCAACAGTTCCCAGGGACAGACTTCAGCAATACAAAGAGTGATACAGAAAATCTCAGTATAAGGAAAGATGTCCCATATCTATTGCTCAGTTCCTCTTTAAAACATTTTCTTTTGCTTTACATTTAAAGAAATTCACTCAAGTTCATTTTGCACATGACGGAAATCCACTTCTTATTAGACTTAAGGAAGGTTTGAGCATTAGAAATCTAGAGCCATCATTAATAACCCAGCCTGCTCATCCACTTTCAGAAGTCTGGCTGGAATGTTTGAACTCCATTTTTTTTCCAAATACATCTCAGAACCTTTATGAGCTTCCCATACCACTTGCACAACTACTACACCCCCAGATTACTTCAACTCAAGCACATACAAGATTCAGCATTCCTAAAAAATAATCAGTCCAAACACACTCCCTCTCATCCAGTGTGACTGGCCTGCTGCACTGTACACAAAAGGAAAATATTTGTGTTCCCAGAAATAAAAAAGATCGATTATAGCAAATTTATTTGCAGACAAGAAATTTTCCTTGGACTGATCTTCAGGACCTTCCAGTGAGGTCCTGAAGATCAGTCCAAGGGAAATTTCATGTCTGCAAATAAAACTCAAGGGCTGTCCCTCTGGAGATGAGTCTAATCTGCCATGGGATAATATCTCCACTCCTGAAACAGAGCAGGCTTATGGATCATTTAAAGCTGAGTGAAGAACTTACTCAAAGGAATACTGTTGAGGAGAAGGAAAAATACACCAAAATATATAATGGGCCTTCTCCTGCAGTATAATCTGACCAGTTTTTATCCCTAGAGTATTACTTTTCTTCAAGAAGTTAAGAAAAGCTAGTTAAAAAGCCAACTTTGCTCTGAAGGGCCAGTATATAGCTAAGGAACCAACTGTTTGAACAAAATACATGCAAACTGTATTTTTGCTGCTTTCTGTAGCAGCATTTCCAGACATCAGTGGAACAGGCTTCATTGGAGCAAGCTCTGAACAACAGCCTCTTCTAAACTCCTCCAAGAACCTTCAACACTGATAAGGAACAAGATGCCAACTACAGGATCCCATCCCATCCAATGTTCTTCCAAAAATCACAGAACTGGCAGCAGCAAACATTTCACATCAAGCTCTCTGCTTCTGCCAAAGAGAAGAGACTGAAGCCTGAAAATGTTTTCCACCTTTGCAAAGTCCTGTATTATGGATTTGAAAAGATTTTTAGGGTAAAGCAACTTGCATGGCTAAAGGCAAACCCAACTGTTTGCAGTTAGCCCCAAACCACGATGGGTACCAGTTAAAGATCAAAAATTGATCCAGTTCAGAATCAAAAATGGGAAACTGGAATGGGAAGAACCCATGAACAGGTAATACCTTTTTATTCTTAAAAAAGTAAGAATTTTTGGGGGCAGCAGAAAGTTCAATGTTCAATACCATTACAGGCAACTGCTCTGAAGGACTGGCAAGCAACAACTGAACTGAGAAAAGCATTTAAAATTTGTTTGAGGAACGTCAGTCTGGTTTTCTCACCAGCCTTCCTGCTCTCTAGCACTCACTAAAGCCACAGAAGGCAAAGACTGCTGTAGTGGAGAAAACAAGCCACAGATTTCTGACTCCACTCCAGTAGAAGGAAAAGTTGTATCGTAGTCTCTCTCCTGTCTCAGGCAAGCAAAGAGACAAATGAATTTTGGTTGGTTTTGAACTATCAGCTCCAGCTTAACCAGTCACCTACAACTGTTCAGCTGCCTTTCCTGGTCAGGAGATTCACTCACAATCAGTCTTCAGTTGCTTCAGCAAACCTCCAGATTAAGTTTACACTAAGGCACAGCACCCCTTGAATTACGTTTGCTATTTTGTAGCTCCTGGAATTGCAGTGGTATCTCAATGGTTAAAATGGGGTGGGGGAGGGGAGAACATAAATTCAATGAGCCCAAGCAGAGATTCATTAAACACTCGGCTGCAAGCTAAAAATACTAGAATAAAAGTCTCTTTGTAATAAATTACCGTCATTTTCTAAACACAGAGCCAGCATTATAGGCTGCTAGCAACTGTAGCTAGTGCCAGACTAGCCTTTTTCTAAAATACTGCAGAGAAAACCACTTTCACAGTATAGAAAGAAGTCCTCTGTCAGTGAATATATTAAAATAAAAATATGCTGATTCAGATGCAAAAAATGGGAATTTTCCCCTCCCTTTTTATAATATTATATTTATATTCTATATCTACATATTTTAAGATTTGGATTTCCTTTTATTTTTTTTTTCTTTTAGAAATAAAGCCCAAGACATTTTATCTAGTGATGTTTTTATTTTTTTACTATTTGCAGTTCTGCACTGACTACCCTTGCAATTCTCACAGCCAGCTCTTCCCTCAGCAATCCTGTGCTAAACCAGAAGGACAAAATGGAATCTAGTCCTTTGGACAGGTATGCAGTGATAAAATAAGAGGCAACAAACAGGCTACAACACAGAAAATCCTAATTAGTTATTATGGGAAGGAAAAATCCTCAATCCACAGAGTCTGTGAGATCTCCATCCTTTGAGATCAGTTGTATGTGGCCCTGAACAGCCTGACCAAAGGCAGTCCAGTCCCACTTTGAGTCCAGGGACTGAACCAGGCAACCTTCCGACCTACATTATTCCAGCAATGCAACTAATTTTAGGAAGTCCACACAATTCTATCAAGTAACTAGAATATGCACTTTAGGTGCACTTTTGACCAGTTAGACATGAATTATAAGTAACTCCATTACCAATGAAACAAGATTTTGTCCTTATCTCTCAAGATTTACACCTTAGTGTCTACAGCTTTATTTGGATTTAAAACCCCATACTGCAAACAAACAATTCACATTGAACAGTGTCAAAATACCTGACAATACACGAGTAGGACCCAAGTTTGCCAACATCCACCTACACATTTAAGCTCTTTGTCACTCTGGTTTCCACTAGGCAAGTCTCCTGTGTCTGCAAGATCAGAAACCAAAATCCCCTGAATACACATGCAGTATTTCAGCACTGCATATTCTCTTGGATGGTTACACCACTTCACCACTTCAAAGGAAAAATCTTGATTTCCAGATTTAAACCACCAGAATACTAAAGTGAAAACTCACTGTGAGACACAAACAAGCTGTACAGAATATTAGTCTCTCAAGATGAAGATATTGGCAAACATGGAAGGCAAAGGAGGCAATAAGTAACCAGAAAGAAGGAGAAAAAAAAAAAAGGAATAAACAAATAAAGAACCAACCCCAAACCCCACAGTAATTCCCAGCAGACTGACTACTTGTTTGAGTATGTGTTCCCACCGAGCCCAGGTTGCCAGGTTTCACAAACAATATCAATATCTACTGCTTCAAACAAGGAATCAGCTCCTTGCATCACTGTGTTTCTGAAAGCTGAGACAAAGGTTGAGAAATCACTTTTCTACCTGATGCGTGAAGTAACTTTCACCACTGGGAAGTTATTCTTCTTTAACTGTTTTTCCTATAAATCGTTTTTAAGCTTGTATTAAAATAGTTTTTACTGAAGTGATCACTGGGTAAAAAGAGCATGTGTTTATCAACCACAGTTTTACCACTTCTCCCAGCTTCCAGCTGAAAAAGCTCACGTTTCCTTCCCACACACACCTGCAATTTTAACATCAGCAGGTTTTAGACTCCACTTTTGAGATCAGCCACATTCTGTGTACAGCTCGCATCCTTCACTACAGATGCACAGGGAAGGTATGGTGATGCATCTGTTAGTGCAATTTCAATGCCTATCACTTTAGACCAACAGCCATACACTACCTTTCTAAGGAGGGAAAATTCATTTTCTTATTTCTAGAAAAGAGAGGTTTTCAAGCACCAAAAATCCCCAAGAATAAGTGTTGGGAGTATGGAGTATCAGTCCAGCTTTTACTTTAGCATGGCTTATTATTTCCTTGGTTTCTACTGTACATCTTTTCTTTTGTAACTCAGAATAAGCTTAGTCATCCACTATACACACACGAGTGTCTTATGATATGAAAGCAAGACAAAAACAAGATATCAAAAACAAAACAAGGCCAAGCTCTGAAATGACCAAGGAGTTGATCCTGCACAGGACACCAAGCACAAACCAATGCAACAGCTATTGACTGCTATGCCTTGAAAACATCTGTGACATCTCAACAGAGGAGTTTTTAATTGTCAGAAACAGAATTAAAGCATCTTTTTACCATGGACACCTGCCATTAGGGGGCTGGTCATCCTGGAAACAAGTCATGCAAGAGTCAGAGCACACACAAAATCCCATTGTCTGGGGACACTTTGAAAGGGGCATTAACTTGATAGACAAGAGAAAATCTACTGTTTTGCTCTGAGGCCACAGCTAATTTTGTCCAGTCTAAGAAACAGCAGTTTTGGCTGAATTGGCATCTAGCATTCTGCTTCAAGCTCTGTTCCAGCCTCAGAATCAAGTTCAAGAAGTTCTCAGCAAGTTCAGGAAAGACAGGAACAGTGCCTTGAGGACATGCAACCTTGCTCAATGAACAAGGGAAGTGCTTTAGAACAGGACTTCTATGAGAGGCATCTATGTGAAAATCTGTTCTTTATGATAGTACTCAAAAATAGCATTCCTCTTCAGAGGACTGAAAAAAAACCATCTAAGCACAGGGGCCTGATTTCAATCAGACCTCTGCTAACTTCAGTTCTCTTATTCTGAATTGAACTGATGACATGAGAACGTGGTTGCGTGTATTAATCCTGGAAGATTTATGTAATCAATAATGATCCACTCCAACAAGCTGACAAAAATCAATTCTGAAAATATTCCCTTGGAAAAAAAGAAATAGTCCAGAATTTTTTTTTTTTTTCAGTTCTGAAAAGTAACAGCTGATCCTCCCCTGAGGAAACCACGATAACCTCCTACGGGTTATAAATGATGTAATTCAGACTGCGTGTGGGAAGCCAAAAACATTTGTCTTTTAGCACAAGGTGTCTATTTTAAAGCTGTCACTGCATTATTATCTTGTATCCTCAATTAGCTGAGAAAGTTCTTCACCAGTGAACCTGCTCCATTTACACACAGCCTGAACCCCCTTGTCCCCCATCTCCTCCACATGCACAGGGCTCAGCCCCTCCAAACACCACAGCTTGTCCTTGCTCCATCAGCTGAACTGTCAGAGTTGCTCACACAAGCTGCTTCAGAAGATTAATTTGCAGCTTTCTCCATGAAGTTCCGGCTGCACTTGCACTTTGCCTGTTAGTACAAACTATGCTGGAAAAAAAATGGTTTGGATTTCATTTTCACTTTGCTCAGGTTATCAAATGTAGTTTATTTGTAACCTGTAACCCATAGGAAAAAGCCATAAAATAATAAACACTACATAGAAGCATGCTGGGAGAACATCAGGTGTTGATTAACCATAGCATACCTATTTCTATCTTCAGAGAGTGCCTTGCAAAAGTACAAATAGAAAAGAGAAAAAAACTTAGTACAATACTAGTACAGAAGTATAGTTCTGCTGCAGAGAACTCTACAGTTGGAAACCTTTGATGTTGTCCTCTCCACTGCTTCAGACAAATTACACAGTATTACCTGAAAAAAAAAAACCCCAACACACTCCCAACTTCCACTTAGAGTCGGCCACAAGAGCAAAACTTCCTAAATGTTTAGACCAAAGCAATGGAGCTTTTCAAGTCCAGGAAAATCTACTGTCTGATGCACCTGTACTAGAATATATGGCTGAGGAGCCTGGGCTTGCAGAAAACCACAATGACTTCTTGTTCTACACGCCTGAATGTTACAGCTTTGCTTTTTATGAGTCTCTGACTTCCTGATAAGGCAGTTCATGTACCAAAGTATCTGCTAAATAGCTGTCTGTATTACACTAAAGCCTTTTCAGCATACTCTATCATCTTACAAAAAAACAGGAGTTACAGTTACGTTTAAAGCCTTTTCCTCGGTTTAGACAACAGAAATATCCAACAGCTCCCTGAGAAATTCCCCTTGGTAGTACTTTGTTAGGTAACGACAGTTTTAAGGCACCTTGCTCTGCATCCTAAAAATGAGAAGTGACTGACACTTCTGATCAAGCAGCATTTCCTATGCTGTGCACTTTGAATGTCCCTGCCCCTCTGGGGTGGAAGGGGATCCTGCAGACACATTGCCTGCTCTCCCATTTCCTTTCCACCACATCACTCAAACCACTGCAACTGAGGAGACTTTCAGAAGAGAGACTGAGACAATCCCACACCAAAAGGGAAAAGTGACGGCATGCAGAGCACTTACCGGGATATTTGTGTCCTTGCAGTATTCCTACACGGCAGAGAAGAAAAAACCCAAACCCTTCGATCTTGCTAAAAATCAGCTGAAATCCACCAACTCCTTTAAACCCCCAGCAACTGCCAGACTGAGTGGCTGCTCTGTGTGCTTTTACTTCAGCCGTGGGAAGCACCTCCTGCCTGGAGAGGGGCTGGCTCTGCCTTGCGTAAGCTGGGTAAACACCACACAGCATTGGCTGCAGGCAGAACCAGCATCCTGCTCCTGCTCCATCAATTCATCCCTCCCTGGCCCCAAAAAGGAAAAAAGGAAGCAGAGGGTGTGTTGAGAACAATACTGCAGCCCAATTGCCTGGCAGCTCTGCAGATGAGGTTCTCAGAGAAACACTGATTTATTTCCTTCTCTTACATAACTGTTCCCATGCATGCTATACCTTTTCTTCGTTTTTTTTTTAAACCATAATTTATTAGCCCAGCTAGCTTTCCTCACCTCCCACACAAAGAGTAATTTCTTAATACACTGAGAATTATACCAGCAGAAACCCTTCAGGCATTGCAATCTCTGTTTTCACTAATATTGTAGGACTGGACACATGACACACCTGCAGATGCCACCTGTGTGTACTGGACTGTCACGGCCAGTGATTCCACAACAGCTCAATCCTGTAGGATGCACGTTTAGAAAGGCAAATCTGCATGTGCCAGACCAGGTTATGAGCTCATTTCTCATTCCACCAACATTGAAATCACTGCATCAAGCCAGTGGGTGGGATAATTTAAATGTCTGAGCCATAAAGTGGTGATCAAGTTACCACAGCTTCCAAGCTACCTCGTGGAACTGATCATGCAAATGCTGCGAGGCTGCTGCAATCACGATATGACACAGCAGCTTAACCTTTACATCAAGTTTTACCTCACAGCTGTAGTGGGTGAAGAAGGGGTACATGGTTACCCTGGCTCAAGCAATGTAGATACAGGCTGACATTTCACATCTCTGTCTTGTACATGTGACTGTTGCTCCCATTTCTGCTGCTCCCTCCTTGGCTTGCCACCTCAATTTAAAAAAGTTGGTTTATCTGCTCTATTATTTTCTCGCTGGATCTTTTCCCCAGTTCACCTCACAGTATAGCCACTGGGTAACACTCAAACCTAAGAACTGTCAAAACAGCTTTTCTGCTCATAATGCCATAACACAGCATAAGTTACAGCTCCACAGAAGTCAGCTTCACTGCTGAGAACAAGGTGAATGCATCTGTGGTTTCTCTCTTCTCAACCTGTAACTCTACAGCAAACTTTCCCCTGAGTAACACAGTACAGATGTCCTGTTACAGGATCTTGTCACCTACCCAGAAAATTTAGCTGCAGAACACCTCGTCACAGGTTACTCTGGATAAAGGCTCAAAGACACTTTTTTTGTCTCCTACCATAGATTATGAAGCACAAAGATACCACTTTGCTCTACAGAAGTGGTTGAGCCACAGCTGCTGAGCACTGGAAAGTGCCTGGAGAAACACTGATTTAAAGGTGTTCCCTTGTTTCCACTCTTCTGGTCACCAAAAAATCCCACAGGTCTGAACACTGCTCTGAAATGGTAAGGCCATTATCACAGCTATCACATTACTAAACTGGCAAGGGTCTAAAGGAAAAACCAACCAAATCTCCAACTATTTCAACGGAAATAATTTTGCTTCTCTGTTTCTGTGTTTATTCTGTAATCCCATTATACCAATGCAAATGAGGGGATAGGGACCTTCTGCATCCATCTCAGCAGAAACACTAGAGACTCATCAAACCCAGTCTTGAGATTTAGGTTGAATCCTCCTCCCTGCCAAAAATCGACAGCCTCATGCTACTGGCACACAAACCCAGCTTTTCCACTGGTAATGTGTAGATCCTTAAAATGGCAATTTTTACTGGGGTGGAGGAGTCACATCACCCCACCTTCCCCATCACTTTCAAGTATTTTCTGTTTCGTCCCAACCTATACAAAGCTGGCAGCTTGAATGCTGTTTTAAATAGGGCTAAGGGCTGCTTTTGTGATTTTGTTTTAAAAGAAAAAAAAAAAAAAAAAAAAAAAAAAAAAAAAACAACAGGACTGCNAATCACATCAGGACTGCATTAGTATCACTTAACACACAGATATAGCACCAAGAGTACAAAAGGTGCTCTGTATTCAGGTATTTAACTGCAGTGATTAGTTACATTGGTATAACCACTTCTAGGCTGCATTACTCTTCTCACGCAAGTTGTAAAACTTGAGTTGCACTGTTTCAAAACATCCTGAAAAGCAGAACTTGAAGACTAATTTGCTTCTAGAAGTCCTTTATTCTCATTTTACAGATGCAGCTGTTCAGTGTTCAGGTTAATAAGATTGTAATAAGATTGTAGATTACTTTATGCTGCTGCCACCTAAGAAGCAGCTGCAGGTGGATTTGCTTTCTACCACCTCACCCAGCCTCCTGCAGATAACAATCCTTACCAGCCTTCATATTACTGACCCTCTGGAGCTATCAAACAACACCACACAATGTCCTTTTTATAGCTCATCGTGCCCCATCTTGATTCAGGTTTTTTGGGGGTTTATTTTGCCCCTAGGCACACTCCCATGTGGCTGCCTCTGAATCTCACCCAATAGTTTGAACCACTTTTTCTCCCTGCCTGTGTTTACTCACAGCCATGCTCTACTCAGCTGTTCTTGTGTCAACATTGCCCCCCACTTTTATGATGAGGAGGGTTTAATGATTTTTATGGAATCACAAGAACTCTGCCATGCCTTGAGGATTGTAAGCTGTCGCTAGGCGAGCTGATTCCTCCTGGAGTAGAGATACCATGCCAGACTAAAACAATGCAATCTGCAGCCCAAAATATCACTGCTAATTTCATGAAGTGATGCTGAACTGCAGGGGAGGTTCTTTCCTTGAAGTTGTTAAAGAAATAAAGGGCTCTGTCGTCATGTTCTTCTATCTGACTCACAAACAGATGCTGTACAGTTTGATACAATTACGTGATTTCACATGACATTCAACATGAGCTCTGAAGAGGAATGCATTTCTAGCTGTTCCAGCTAAGACACTCACAGGGGCAACAGGCAACACTGTGGCCTCTAGAAGACTGGCAAGAAGCCTGAAACTCTTCATAGCAGAGAATTGATCATACCTGATCAGGATATTACTACCACATTTCAAGACTGATATCCCAACCACCTGTTGATAATTTCATTCAGCACAACAGGCAAGGAGTGGAATAAAAACCCCACGCAGGATAAGAGCTCGAAATTACTGCACAGAGGGTATATAAAAACAGAGTGAAGGAAAGGAAACACTGAGAAAACGGAGCAAAACAGGACACATAATGATCCCATGGGGAGGTATATTTGTACACTCAATGCTGAATGTTGAAGATACATTATATACAACCTGAACTCTGTTTCCCATGAAGTCAGGGGCTGAACTCTGATCAAAGCCAATGATATCCAAATAAAATAAAATAAAAATTCATGTGTTATAAGGCATTAACACTGTTAGTGGGTTCCCAGAAGCCTAATCTCAGGTGCATGAGGGAAGAAGAAAGAAGGGAAGATTACCAGCCCCATTAATATTTTATTGTGCTGCGTCACGTGTAATCTCTGTGCAAGGAGTTCCCATGTCACGCTGCTAATAAAAAGTCATACTACAGTGTTTTAAAGAGATTATAAAGGGGGGACCAGCCTGAAGCCAAGAACATGCTATTTAGAGTGTACAATAGAAATGCTAATCAAATAATCTGCAGGAAGAGGAGAAGGGAAGGAAATTACCTAATCCCCTGCACTACTGTGTGGTGGTTTGTGGCAAGAAGTAAGAAAGTTCTTACAAGGGCTGAGAAAACAAAGGTCCATTGTTATAGCTAAGGCTTCCAGATAAGAACCCTTTTCTGCATCTCAAACTTCTGTGACATGAAGGGTAGATGGTACTTCATGAACTCTTCCACACTGACCACTTTTGGAAGGGGTAGGAGAGGTTAATGAGATTTGCAGGACAGCTGAGTAAAAGATCTAAATAGAATCTCGAGTTCTTAAGGCACAACAAATACTCCTTCAAACAGATTTGCCAACCCTAAAATGTTTGGTTCATCCAGCCACGGTGATCCTTAAGCAACTGCGGAGCAATTTGTCACGGAAGCAGCACAGTTACAGAGTGGCAACAAGTCATCACACTGCACAGAGGCATTTCCCATCACAGCAGTCACACTCTGCCACCAGACAAACCTTAAGGACCATTTCTTATGAATGCTCCACTGTTCCACCCTTACACCTATTCCAGCTGAAACCAGGAGAGACAGTTCTTCACCTGGCTTCAAGTACCACCTGAAGCATCAGATGTGCTGAATTCCTAAAAATTCAAGACTGAGAGAATGATAGGCAAAGCCTCATTCTGAAGAAAGCACATTTGTTCCCAAAAAGGTCAAACTGATGCAAGTCATCTGCCAAGTCAGAGCCATACAGATGTAGTCACAACAGGCTTCTTTCCAAGACAGTAAACTTTAACTTCCCAGGTACCGGGAAAAAGCTATTGTAAAAGATTTCTATTTAAGTTCTCCAGGATCATTTCTGGTTCCATTAATCTTGCCTATGCACAAGCACTTCCTTAAAGAACTTTTTAGATGTTGTTCAGCAATCTTTCAGCATCAGAACCCAGATTCACTGAGCTTCAGGTATTATGGTTTCCCCTAAATAAAAAAAAGGAGGCCCAATTTGAATTATTTTCCAAGACACAATTTTTGTACTTGCAAAGCCTTTAAGATTATAGCAGAACTAGCTGAACCTGCATTACCTGAAATTTTTCATTCCCACAAAGCCAGATCATTTGACCACAGACTAGTACAGAGAATCCTAAGACAGTTGCTAGAAGTAGCAACACTTTCAGTTCTAAAAAACATCTTTATCTCAGTGATAAAAAACACTTCATGTTACTAATTCAGATTAGCAAAAAAAAAAAAAAAAAGATAGAAGTATTCAGTTATAGAAATTCAGCTATAACTGGCTGCCTCCCCACACTCACATTCTAGGAAAAAAAATATGTTAAGAGGGACAAAGTTTAAAAACTACTTAGTTCTGATCAACTCCCACATCACACAAATGGATCTGTTACTAGAAGGTAAATATATTTACCCTCAAAGAGATTGTGAAGCAAGAAGTCAACTCTGTCCAACAGCTCTCTGCTTTATCCTAAATTCCTAACCACACTTATCAAACTCTTGACATTCACCATTTTGACTGTAGTCCCTCTGCAATTCAGGTAAAAAGTGCTGGATAACCTCAAAACAGCTCCCCTCACTTCTGCCTGTCAGTGTCCCAAGTCCATAATTCAGACCTGAATATTCTGCAAATCACTGTTATTAAACATAACCATCTTACTATATTCTTCCTCCTGACTTCAAACATTGGACAGCTTCACACAAGGTAGAAAACTTGGTCCTTTCTGGACATATCACCCCCAGCATTTGCAGATTAAAGGATTCCTGTATTCCCCTGGAGAGCTGTCAGAGGGCTGCCTCCTCTCTGCAAGCCCAGGGTCAGGGTTGCACAGTGGCCTGTAGGAGATGTCAGAGCTCTGAACAGACACACAGGGTTCAGCACCTCTGTCTCCTGCGCTTCTGACAGTCAAGGACATCTTTTTAGGAATACTTTAAATGCTGTTTTATGAACAAATGTTACTTTAGGCAGCAACCCACGAGAACAAGAACTGATTACTTGCCACATGCAATCAGTTTCTAATAGAGGTACACTGAAATATGTCCAGATACATTAAAAGCTGCCTCTTAAAAACTAAGGTGAACCAACTTTTATGCTAATACAACTTGCATTTATACATACACACAAAACTAACTGGACAGTTCCAATACCTCCTTGTGTTGGACCACCTCCCTGTTCACAGTTTTTTACTACTCAAGGAAGTAATAAACTTTCTTTCTACAAGGAAAAAAAATCCCATTCCAGTTGATCAGATCATCTTCCCTTTCTAATCCCATAGGCAATGCATGATTTAGCATATACAGGCACAATACTTCCTACACTTTTAATCCAATTTAGGATAAGAGGTTTACTGCTTATAAAAATAAACAGGCAGTTGCACTTTACCTCTATTCAGGCACTAACACCTAACAAAAAGAAAGATCATTCCCAAATAGTAGCAGTTCAGTGCCAGAGATGTCATCCCTAAATTCCACTCCTTGGCTGAGACAGAAATACAGTTACTTCTTTAGAGGTACAAGGGAGAACTGGTAGCTGCTCTTGGCTCCTGTCACATGCAACGTTTGGTATTATTGTGCCAAATATATTCCCAGCAAAAAAAGCCCAGGATGGAATACCTCCAACCATGGAGATGGAGCTGTACTCTTTCCATAGGGACCCAAGGGACTTTGGTCTGACCATCTGGTCAGGTTTTAATTAAGGGCTAAGGAAATCATTATCACATTTGACTTACAGTTGCGGGTTTTCAAGGTTACCACTAGTTTCAAATTTTCAATTTTCTATGACAAAATAAAAATGTTGCCTTTAAATAAGGGAAGTTATCTAACTCAATACAGCAACTTTAAGTTAGTACAGCCTTCAGTTACAACCAGAATAAGGAATATTCCCAAGAGTGGAAGAAATATTCCCAGGAGTGTGGGTCATAAAAGATAAGCAAAGGCATTTTGGTACTAAGAGAGTGGCCTGTTTGTTTTCAAAAGAGCCCAGGCATTTGAAATCTGTATTGCTTCTTGTCTACTCAGCATATGTCAGACAAAATTCAGCAGATGAAGACAAAAGTAATTTTAGATTGGTTGAGTACAGAGATAGTGACAGGCACTGTGACAGGATATTTTTCCAGCAATTGCCAAAGGGATGCACCCATTGTGAAGCAGAGTTAGGAAGTTCAGCTGTGGTTTCATGGACTGCCCCAGCATTTTCAATGATGCTACATCACATTAAAAACTCAAATGCAATCACATTAGCAAGGCAGCACTCTGACTCTTTGTAATTCTAAAAAAGAAAGTGTTCCTGAAGATAAAAAATGCTCATCCTTGAGCCACAAGAATTCCACAGCAGAATTCAGTGTGAATATAAACCTTCAAAATTTGGCCTAGAAACGAAGTCTCTTAAAACTGAGGTTTGAGAACACAAGTTCAGCTTATTTCTCATCAGCTAATGCTGATTTATTTACTTGACATAAAATGTTCAAGCAAAACAGCTCAACAATTTCTTCTGGGGGAAAAAAACCCCAAACCCCCAAAACACTAAATAAAAACCCATGCTTAAAGCTCTATCTTGGACAGGACTCTGGCTCTCTGTACTTACCAGCTCATACTTCAAAGCTACCTGGAGAAGCCTCCAAAGCAAAGAAAAAAAAAAAAAGTGGAACAGTTAAAGATGGAGCTAGGTTTGAACTAACACTAGGATGAAATAAAATCTACATTCTTTCTCACTCAGGCATTTTTCTGACATGCAGAAGGATCTTTACACTTGCAAGCCCACTTCTAGTAATGACCTCTGCTTTGCACTTTGTACCTGCATGCCTTGAGAGGCTTTGTGCAAAGAATTCCTTGTTTTCTCTCAAAGAAGAATTTTTTTTCCGTTCAGGAAATAGGAAACACTGTTGGGCAAACACATTGAAAAGAGCATACAGCCACAAAAAAATGGCAGTTTTGACAGCACCACAACCAAGTTGATTTTTGAACAGTACCAAACGATTCAGAACACAGTAGAGAGTGTTTAGAGAGTTTGAAAATAAATTTCACATGATTTACTGCATCACTTATTTATTAACCACATTGGCTGGTTAATATAGTACAGATTTCTTCCTTTCTGAACCTTGGGAAGGAGATTAAGAGAAACCTTCATTTTAACCCATAGTGTGCTGCTCTCCAGATCCCCAAACCTAGCCTATATGTGGATATATTCCACAGAAATCTTAGCCCTGTTTGTCTAGTACAGCAAAATTATCCGTAACAATCTAGTCTGGAGGAGCCATTTCTACCCCTTTTCAGTGCAGATCTATTCATTTCAAGAAATCTGACTCTTCAGAAGTGATCTTAGCAAGCTTTTTGGGGTAGATTGGCCGTTTCTGGACTGATATTGTTTGTGAACATTGTTTCAAATTGCTAATAGGCCTCACAGCTCAGCGGTGCCTCGTTCACACCAATTAATAGAGGTTAGTAGAAACCCTGCTCACATACAATTTGCTGTTTGTAGCAGTTACTCTTGTGCTTATAGCGATGTCTCCTGCCATCATTTTGTAGAGCAGAAGGCTCTGAGGTGTCATGGGCAACCTTGACACAAGGTAAGAAGTCACTACCCAGATTCAGCAGAGATGTCTGATACATTCAAGCTTCTGGACCAATACAAGTTCAAAGTAAAACAACCAAAATCCACCCCTCAAACATTTAAGGAATACCATCTATGTAATTAACTATTCACCAGACATACTAAAAAAAAAACCAACCTAAAGAACTTCAAATATGGCAAAATCATTGGAGCTAATTTGACACTAAACACCCAGCATGACTTCATGAAGTGTCAGGTGAGTTTTGATAAAAACTACAAGTTTCTCAGGCTGATCATCAGAGCTGCCTTTAGCACTCACTGTGTGCAATTCAGTGGCAGAACAAATTTTCCAGCATGCTCAGTCTCACTCCAGCAACATCAACCCCAGCTGCAGAACAGATATTCTCTAAACATAAAGGAAAAAAAACCCTTCCTCTGGCTTAGCAGCCACTGTTGTACCTAAACTTATAAAAACACTGAAGTCATTCTGTACTTTTAGCATTTTACTGATGGAACTGTGTGGATTACATATCCCCAAAATAAACCTTGTACCGCACAAATAAATAGAGCACTGTCAGAAGCTTGCCCTCTCCAATTTTATAATAGATATTCCTTGCGTGCAAACACGACTGCTGGGACAAAAAGATGCAAGGTCAGCCACTCTGAAATGTTATCAACACTATACAATGTTACAAAACCAACAGGAGGAATATATCAGCTCCAATAATTTTATCAGTTTCTGAGGTGGAACTTTTTTTTTTTAGTAATCATTTCCAAGCTGAGGCTTTTTTTTTTCCCTTGTTAGAAGGCAGACACTTCATTTAAATTGCAGAAAAATTTTAAAAACACAACAATAAAAACAGGTAAGCACAAAAAATCTATTTTCCATAAAAGTCTTCACTTTAAAACCAATTTGTGGCCTAAGCTCTTCATTTTGAAAGCATAGTTTAATCTCATGGTAGGAAAGAACTTTTAACTTTAGATATACAGCTATTTAACTTCCATTATACCTAAAATCGAACAGCTTGAGAAATAAGATACACTTTTCTCATTTACTCAAAAGACTGATGTAAATATGGTAAGCAAAATGCAAAGGTGTAGCTGTTGACACAAAGTTCCAGCCCTGAAACTTGCCCGACAAGAACTGTGAGTTAGAGCTCGGCGCAGAGCAAAGCACCACTTTTGGGAACAACTGCCCACTCCCAGTTTTGTGACAGAATCCTGTATTTTACTGCTTCTGGTATAAAACCTTACAACTAAGCATCCTCACATTTGCTGTAGTGGGATTTGCCAAAGGCCAGGTGCAGGACTAACTATGTTTTATTTGTTCTAGTTCCTTCTTTTTAAAAACAAGACTGAGCCTAACATGAAGGGGTGCGAGTTTAGGAATTACTGGATTTCTTTTCATAGCCAGTCCTGTGTCTTCCAGTCATCCTCTCTCATTACTTACTAAATATTTTATTAATACATTTAAATAAATGTCTTTGTTTCCCAAGCATGGTGCTTATTCCTTAACTTTTAATATAAAAGTCTACCTAAACCATAGAAATTGTATAAGAAAAAGCAAGGCTGCAATTCTTACCCCCAAAACAATACCATTATGATTCTATACACTGAAGCAGCAAGATTTATCTTTACTGGCAAAAAAAAAAAAAAAAAAAAAAAAGGTCCAGAATACAAAAGTTAAGCAAAGATAACAGAAGTCCTAACAGAAAGGAGCATTGAAATATTATAGTGAAAACTCCCAGTGAAGTGGCAGCCAACTGAAATCAAAGATCATAAGAAAAGCTTTCTTGTTAATTGAAAGCAACATGAAATCTCTTTTTGACCACAAATGCACAGAGTAATCTAAACCAGCTCCAGCATAGAGAAGACTGAATCCTTTGACAAAACTTCAGCTTTTCAGGTGACTGCTTGCAAACTCAACATGCTTCAAAGATGGATTTTAGTATCACAAATGAAGAGTCTCTAATTAAATTTTAAAAAGTAAAAACACTTGCAGCCTGTAAGTTTAGCTCAGATTGGAATTCTGCAACAAGATACTCTTCCTTAAGTGTCTTTTTAAAGCGTGCCAAAACCATTAGTTAAAAGGATGATCTAAATAAAGCCATTGTTAAAAAAATAAAACTACATCATGCCATGGCTGGAACAGCTAAGGTACTGGTCAGCAAGGAAGGATTATTTCCTGGCACAGTAACAAAGCAGCAGTCTTGGTTCTCTCTCTCTCTCTCTCTTTATTACTATATTAAACTTTCTCAATGTTCCCTTATTCTGTTTTTCATCATCCACCAGGTCACTTCACCAAACCTGCTGCTTGAGCCCAATTATGCAGGTGTAAGTAAGGATTCAGCTGCACTGAAGGCAACTGAATTCAGCAGCATAAGCAAGATCACTATCAGCCTACCCATGCAAGACTGTACTAGAGCAAATCCTGGCTGGACATGTAATTTAACTCACCACCCTGATTCTGGATAAGCCCCAGACCTTCAAAATAATTACACTGCCATCAGAGACAATGTTCACTGTCAAGTACAGTATTTAAGTTGTGTACTGTTTCTCTGAAGAGATGAAGCACTTTAATGCCAGGTACTCTCCAGCTTCAACACTGTTCCACAGCTCTTCCTAGAGTTTTTCCAAGTGTTTTTGGCCTATGTACAAGTACTTGAACATAGCAAGTCCTCTCTGACCACCGTGTTTCATCAGATAGAAACTTCCTTCTAATGCATTTTTCCAAGGAGACTCTCAAGTTTATAAAACAAGACCACACTGCACTACTCCTTGAGCTTCCCCTTGAAACACACTTGCAGAGTTAGGGAATTTTGGACTAAGAATTCACTCATGATAGAAACTTGACAGAAAATCAAGTGCTGCAGTGCAATACAGGGCTGATCAGAAACTAAAATAAATATGCAGCATGAATTCAAGTTGGCAAACTCATGTTGAATAATGAAGTGGTGTTTCCCATACCTAAAATGTTTCAGGCTGTTAACCACCAATACTGACTGCTCATAACTAGTTTCAGGACTTTGGCAGCTGAAACAGAAACAGCAGCCATTGAAGTACTGATAGCTTTGATCATGAAAAACACTATTATGATTAGCATCTCATGCCTATTTGCTCCAATCCCCTGAGATGTAAAATAAAACTATAAGCATTTCCAAAGTTAAATGCTGAAAGTCCTCTCGCTATTAATCACACCCTTTGTACTTGAGGTTTTACTCTCAGCTTCACTGACATTAACTCCACTTGGAAACTGGTCTAAGCAAGGTAAGGTTGATGTCCTCACAACACCACATCACTACTTTGGTTCAAGCAATACTGAGAGGAGGCAGCAGCTGCTGACCTCAAACCAAAGGTCTAAGGAAAGAGAACAAGCCACAGACACATTCACAGGCAAAGCTACAGAAAGCAATGCAAGAATTTTAAGCCTACCACATCAGAAGGATATATAGTCAATCTAATAACAAAACTTAAGGCACAGCTCCCTGAACCTCTAAGGAAACTCCCACAATTAATTTGTTTCTCTTGAGTTAGTGAGAAAACTCAGCTTGTGGAAAAACTCTGGTCCAGCAGGTCTGGAGAAAAGACAGGCTGAGGACTGCAGAGCTCACATCTGGGGAGGGGGAGCTGTGTGTGTGCACAGTCCAGGGAGATGAGATGGAGAAGGCATCAGACAGCAAATATCCTATCAGAGCCTCTGAAAATAACCTTAGGCAGAAATCCAACATTAGGGCAAGAGAGAGTAAATCTGGCACAGTTTAGAAAGCATGTCACTAATGTAATAACCTGCATTTTATAAAAGCTGTAGTTGCTGTAGAGAGATGCTATTCAATGCACTACTTAGAGCATTCCCTTCCACTTATTTTTAAAAAATATAGTGACTAAAGAACGAGTACCTTTACAGGTAATTAGAGCAAGACAATAGAAGCAGTTTGTATTGTTCTACACTTGTACTTTCAGCAGCTTATCTCAGTCAAAATCTTCCCGAGGTAAATAAAAGCTCTATTTGAGTGAAAGGAACTCTGGAAGTAGTTACCAGATGAAAAATCTGAAAAGAAGTTCACGTGCAAGTAAAAAAAGCTGGTTCTTTGTTGAGCTGTGCAGATGCAGACTCACCGTGTCCAAGCCCCTCGAGATTGTAACCGCGCTTCCACTTGGATTTACGATACATAACCAAGAGGCTCCCGCGCAGAGGGAAAGGGACCTGCTGGAGATGCTGGCTGAGAGCAGTTAGCTGCTAGTGCAGACAGGACAACGATTTTCAACACTGTGAGAGAAAGCCAGAGTGAGACCACATGGTTAAGCCCCATCCACGTCAGCAATTGAGAACTGTCAGCTGGCAGAGGCACAGGTAGGAGATTTATCTACCTGTCACTCACAGCCGCTGTAAAGAAGGGTTTCGTAGAGGTTGGCTCAGTGTCTCCTGGAATAAATGTGTCTTTGAACACAGTCAGTACTCCCAGTGCAAAGTACCTCAAATGCTCGGTTCTTCAACACTGAGGGAATTCAGCTGCCAGTTGGATTTACTGAAATTTAAGAATACGTTCTAGAGTTATACTGGATAAATCAGTTTCCCATTTACAGGAGACTGCCAGTTGCAGGTAAGCATTAGACAAGCGCTGTCAGCAGACACCCTGGCTGTGTGTTATTCAAAACCACGCAAAATAAAGGGATGAAAGGGCTGGCTTTAACTTCAAACTGCTTAGAGAAAGAGGAGTTGCACCAGATGAACTCCAGAGTTTCCTTCATTGACAAACCTGGCCACTAGCACAGAGGCATGAGCTTTGCATGCAAAGCATCACAGAGCAGGGCTTTATTTATTTATATTATTTATCACCTATTTGCGTGACTGCAGGAATGCCTGAACTTAGCTGTTAAGAGTAGAACAGGAAAAAATTCTGCAGTTAAACAATTTTAAGGTGGCACAAAGCACTGCTGCCTGCAAAAGCAGCAGGCCTGCCTGTGGTCCTCTTGCTACATGGCAGAAGGATCTGCACAATCATGATTTCCACAGAGCCACGCTCCAAACTGCTCCTCAACTGGATTTACTCAGTGCCAAGTGCACCTGAAGAGATGACAGGAACAAAGAGTTGGGGCCACCTTCCATATGACTGTGCTCATTCCCAGAAAAATAGTAAAACTATGTATTTCTAAATGCATGGACTAATTAATAGTGAGATAACAGGAAATAAGAATTTATTTCTGAGCTATGTTAAATCTTGAAAAACAAGGAAACTTTACTCCCATTTTTAAACTAGAGATAATTTTCTTTTCTGTATACTCACTCTTCTATTCAACTTACTTTGTTCTTTTAGCTATACTCATCAGTAAAAGACTGCTTAATCTTATTAGCATGCATATAGAGTTAAAACTATGCTTATATGAAGGATGTTGTAAAATTCAGCTTGAAAACAAGCACAGTAACAAATGAAAAAATTAAAAATCTGTCTCAGTTACAAAAACACACTTGGAACAACCTATAGTTCTGTCTTCATCAAGGCTTAGTCATTTCCTGTACATTTCTTCACAGGGCAGTGTTTTGTCTGTTCACATTAATATGAGGTACCTCCATCATCAGTTGCTACAATAAAAAATGTTGGTGGGATACACCAACAGTAACAACCACAGGTTATGTCCAGTTGGAAAACTCTTCCACTGACAATTCTTCTGAATTTGGTCACTTGGTTGAAGCTGGGAAAGCATCTTCTGACACTGCCTGGCAAAGATAACCTGCAGAAACTGAACAGGCCCAAAAAGAAACTCCAGTACCTGGAGTAGAATGAGAAGGCAGGTGTAGGTCACAAAATACAGTCTCTGAAGATGGTGAGATAACAGCTGAAGATTGTCAAAGCTTAAGTAACATTCCCAAAGACTAATCAGCATCTCTGAGGTGGAGCAAAGTCTGAAATATAAACTATGGCTGAGAACTAGACACCTGACTTAAAACCATGTTTCAGCACAAGAGTGAGGCTTAAGAAAAAACACCAATTGCCATGGTTAAGTTTACAATAGAGACTAACTTGGAATTCCTACATAATTTAACTATGACTACTATTAGCAGGGAATGGAGAATTCACTGTGATTTTAAGTCTTTCTCTATCAAGAGAGACTCCCTCACTTAGATGCAGGTCCCTGAAGCACTGAGCAACTTTACCCTCTGCTAGAGTTGGTGAAGTTGCAAAGCAGAAACCAGAACAGGCTGCCATTTAATAAAAGCAGCCTCAGCACAAGGAGTGAAAGGGAAAACCCAGGCTTCACCCAGTGCCATGCTGCTCCACAGCAACACAATGGAGGGGAATCCTGCTCCACTCTGAGTGCTATGAGCCACCTGGCCAGAAGCCATGCTTATGCACAGCTACTTGGCCTTGAGGGTTGAAAATAAAAGATGAACAGCCAAAATTTGAGGCCAGCAGACACAGCTACCAGGCAGGGATCAGCAGACCTGAGGACTGTAGCATTACAAGTGCTGCAGCCCATATTGGTTGGCAGTTTTGCACTATATCCTATTCTTTCCTTCAGTTATTTCCTTCCTCTCTTTGTCTACCTACCATAATTCCTACTTGTGTTCTGCTTCTCTCCCCTACCTCTTCCCTTTTCTGTCTCTTTGGAGTCCAAGGTCTTTCTGTCAGGCTTCTTTCTATTCATATGGCATGGAAGCACTCAAAAATCAAAGTTCACAATTTTTGGTGCATTCAGCTTCCTGCCTCAGGATTCTATAAAAATCAAGTTCCTTGAAAGAGGGTTGACAGACTCTGCTTTTAACACTGTCCTCAGTCACAACCTATCAGTCAGTACTGAAGAAAAGAGTTCACAAAAAATGCAGTGTGGTGATTTAGCTTCTACAAACGGAGAGTCTGGCCACTGCAGAGATCTACAGCTCTCACTGACATGAACAGTTCCTAATCACACAAAGACTGTCATGGTTCTTCCCCAAACTCCTGCAGGAGAAAAAAAATTAAGATGCTAGCAGATTGGATGGAACAGCTCTAAGAAAAATCAATAACAGCAACTGTAAAATCTAAAATTAAAGTAAGTCTGTTTTTGATGCTTTCAGTACACACGGTACATTAAATTTGGCATAAGCCCAATGGAACATGAAGTACTTGTGGACAATGTCTGCCAAGAGCTAGAAATACAGTACTTAAGTCTTTAAAGAACAAACAGAGAGCCTCAGTTAATTTCTACTTTATGCATCTGAAAAAAAATTAAGGTGATCTTTCTGTGGGAACATTTGTATTAAATCTAATTGGCATGCTTTGTGCAGTGCTGAATGGAACCCATGCCCATTGGCAAAGACTAACTATTTGTCATTCTATAATCCATTCCACTTGTGACAAAAGGTTACAAAGAGATGTTAGACCTCCCCACATTCCAGAATGCTGTGCTTTGCTGCTCAGCATCAGGTTTGTGCCTCACGTAGGCTCTCTACCTGGTCCTCAGTCATGCTGACACTTCTAAACATCTGACACAGTGAAAGCAGAAGAAAAATGAGAAGCCTGAACTCAGGGAACTCATGCTGCACCATCATTTTATTCACTCACCTTTCCATTTGTTGGTACTTCATTAGTTTACACGCCTCAAAGCAGGGCAAGGTTTGATTAGTAACTCAATACTTATTTGCATTTCTGTAGCAGCCTCCAAACATTAACAAATTAAGCATCAACAAACCTGTGAGTTCCTTACCTTTCTTAAAATAAGGACAAAAAACAGGAGACAAGCCTAACATCCATCTGGGGCTTTGGATCGTGAACCATCTCAGCACAGAGGTTCCTCTCCCTGCCATCTCCTATATCCTGCACTCTTCCCTAGTTGAACAGGAGAGTGGAGCACAATTCCAGCTTTGTCACATCTCAGCCTCAGCCCTGCCTTGGGAAACTGGAGCAGCAAGAGAAGAGCAAAATACATAATGCTGCACTTGACACCAGCCCAAAGTGAGGCAAGAAACTTCTCACTCTACATGTCAGCCAAGCACCATCTGAATCCTTAAAGCTGTTACTTCTTGATGATTGAGGCTTTGAAATATATAACGCAGCCAGTAATAATAAATCTGTTACTCCTCCTCATTAACAGCTGTAAAATAATAGCAGAATGCCTACAATTCTTGTGGGCTCAAGAGACTGAAGGATACCTGACATGTGATTATTAACACGATAATGTTCATTTCTCCCCATCACTGGTCTCTTTTGGCTTTAAAGTAAGCATTAACTCTTCTCTTCCCTTTTGGGTCCTCTCCCTGCTCCTGTTTATACACTGGCAACTTGCACAATCCCTCCCCAAAGAGGGGGAGTAAGGGAAAGGCAGCAAAAATTCTCGTAACACTTCCCCTCTCGAGGCAGAGGTTCCTCTTGCTGTCTATGCATTTATCAGAAGAGTGATATATGAATGCTTATTTCAGCGAGGAAAAAAAAATAAATAGCCCATATATGGGCACAGGAATTCAAAAGTAGTTGCTGTATCTAAGTCACAAATTGTTTATATGCCCACACTCTCTACTACAGCATCCTGATCTTTCTCAGCCAGCAATGAGAGGGACAAGAAACTACTCCAAGTTCACATCTGCTGCTCAGAAACCCTCTGAGGGTTTCTGAAATACTGGCCACAGTACTGACTGCATTAAATATGCACACGTGCAAGGGGGAAAAAAAAGGATAAAAATAAAAGCTATTTGTGCATTTATTTGCCTGCATGATCAAGCTGAGTTCCTCAACTTCAGCAGGTGGTTGACAGCCTTAATAAAGTAATACATCACTTCTTTTTAAAAAGACAAGAGAAAAAACCTCACCCAGCTGTTACTTTCACCATGGTACACTCCAGCCCTCAGGAAAAACCTTGAGCAGTTTACAGAAACCTCACCCAACAGCTCACACTGCACTGAAAGGGAAAGCTCGGCTGGAATGATATTTCACATCCACCAAATGCAGCACCTAATAAATGCTAAAACAATTGAGGAGGCCTACCAGCAGCACAGCAATTACCTTATTACTAAAATAAAATTTAAAAAAAAAAAAAAAAAAGAAGAGAGATCTAGTATGATGGATCCACCTACCACAGGAATCAAGAGATGATGACTTGGCCATGAAAGTCATCTAAGCACAAAGGGGCGATCACCTGTCTTCAGAGTAATATGCATTACAATGTGATTTGTCTAAGGTTTGGTCTGCTAATCCCAGGGTATAAAGTGCAGTTATAAATATATATGATATGTACATCTAGCTATATATATGTGTGTATGTATATTAAAACACAATCTTTTAACTCTAAGACACACAAGGACAACAGATTGGAGCAGGATGCAGTGTTTATTTGAAGTGTCAGCACCACCACCACCAATTTGCCTCAACATTATCACACGAGAAAAAGAACAAATGAAACATTAAGTGTCTGCTCTTGGGCCTTTTGGTTCTCTGTATCAAATATCTACCTGCATTTATTTTCCTCCACGTGGAGCAATTAGCATATTTGAAGTGGCTCAGGAAAAAAGTAAACCAAGCCGAACAAAGAAAAAAAAATAATGGGAAATGACAGAACTGACATTTTTAGAATACACCAATTTATCCCAAGAGGTGCATTAAGAAAGAAAAATGAGCAACAAGTTCTTTAAAAGTGAGTAAATTACTTATAGTAAGCCTCCATATACAATGAATTCTGCATTTTTACCCCTAACCTCATATCAAACAAACAATACAGCTCCATGATCTGACATAATGATCACTGCTTATTTTCCCTGTTGAAATGTGTGTTAAATCATGATTAAGACAATTATTCTTGTAAAAATGTCGTATAGAACTACAACTGCTTCAGAGAAGTGGAAAGGATATCAAAGTGGTATGAGACAAAAATCTCAGTGTACATATTAACACTTAAAGAGGAGAGGAGTCTGGAGATTTCTTAGCAGAAATTCTTCAGGGACCACTTTTATCATTTAACACAATTTGTCTTAGGACAAAGAAAACACAAGATGCAGTACTCAAGCTTGTATGATTTTAAAAATCATAAAAATTACTGTTTAATACTGCTAGACTATTAAAAGCAGAGGGATCTGGGAACAGAGAAAGTGGAATTTTGGGGCAGACCTGTCAGAAGGGCATGATCTTGACACAAGGAAAGGAACTACAAACATACGGAACCCCAAGCCTCACTTTGTGACAAGTTAAACCTCGTCTTACAGCATCCCAAAGGATGTGATGTTTAGGGGGACCCTATTTGCAAGCTGAGCTCCCTTTCCTAAAGCCCACAGCTCCACCTGAGTGCCTTGCAAGCTGTTCCAGACATCACTGATCAATTCCTGGGCAGAGCTGGCTGAAACATTTCGAGCTGGATCTAACCCAGAGATGCCAGTCTGACTGCCCTGACCCAAAGAACAATGAAGCCATTCGTGGTTTTGGCCCAGATCAAGGGGTTGCCATCCATGGGGATAAGCTGGCAGGGACAAACTAACTCAACAGCTGCAGCTTTCCAGTTGCTCACTGCATGGTTCAGATAATTAAGCAACAACACTGAAGAGACAAGCAGGACAGTGTGAGATGGACAAATCACATCACCAAGTCTCTTCTCACTATGCCCTCACTAATTCTTGCAGGCCTTGAGCTCCAAATCTTAAGTCTTCTCAACAAAACCCAAATCAGTGCCCTCAAATTCAATCTCTATTCCCTACCTTGCCCATAAAGTAAGGAAAATAGGTAGCCCAACTCAGAAAAGAGTATTTTCAAGCATTTGTAATGAAACCCAAAGGGTTATATAGTTACAGAAACATCACAAACTTGAAAGCCAAGCAGCTAAGTACATCCAGACAGAAGAATCAATTGGCAATAGAAGGGAAAAAAACCCAAACATTGATGATGGTCTACTTAAAAGAAAATTCTGGCTAGGCAGGGATTTGTGTTTTATTATTTTTCTGTTGCTTTGGGCTTTTTTTTTTTTTTTTTTTTTTTTTTTTCTGTTTTGTATTTTTCAAGTCCTAGCTCCAACAAACTAACATCCCTAGAGAACCCTACTTGACTAACTTACTCCAAACCCATAACCTGCAAGCACCTACACATTTATATTCCTCATTCACTCAAAACCTCAGTCAACCCACAGAATATCATTATCTAGTAGCTATTCATATTATCAAATACCCTTAATAATAACAACAACAAAAAAATTTCCAGAGACCATTTCTGGTTCGGGCCTTTCAATACCTTCCTTGCTGTTCACACATGTATATGCACACCCTGATGTAGCCAGACCTGCACCTCCCTGCCCCAAATATCTCTGTACTATTAAATTCTCACAAGTAATGCTTTTCTCCCTTCTAAAAACACATTTATGCAATTAACTTCTACAAACAGGGCTGGCACAGAAAAACATCTGGTTGGCACAGCTGTCTAGCCAACATCAAGGCAGACCAAGAGTGTTTTGAGCCAACATTGACACATATCCCAAGCCTTCTACAACACATACAGGTGAACAAGGAAAGTGAGTGTGAATTGAACAAACCCTCTTCCTGACAGGAATATAATTACTGGACCAGAGTAAGAGGTTTTGACCGCTCCTAATCTAAAAACTGCAATATAGCTTTAATTAGAAGAGTAAAATTATAGGATACTCCCAATCCTGAAACCACAGCCAGAAATTCACTGTGAGCTTTAGTCTGCTCTGCTCTCGAGCATGAGATTCAAGCCCAAAATTCAGCATTTACATAAGTACCAAGGGTGGCATTCAAGCCACTGTGATTAAATCCAGCAGCATGGATTCAAACCAAGGTCAGCAGATTAATTTTTATTACCTGTTCACGAACTGAGCCGTGCTCCTGCATGGCAGGCTCTGGAGGATCCCATCAATCCTTAACCAAACACTCCCAGGCAGGCACCGCATTCAGCCTCAACCAAACAAGCTGCTAGCTCGTTCACACTTGAGCCCACGTCCCCAAATGCCACCTCAGTCCCCAAATGCCACCTCACACGCCAGCCAGGAGACATTGCTGGAGCAGGGCTGGTATTGATGAGCACCTACCCTCCAGCACAGCAGAGGACAACAGCTTTTTCCTGCAAAGCTTGTTGTTTCCAGACAACTATTTCACAACCACTCATCATAACCACTACAGGGTTATTCCAGAAAGGTCACTTTGAGCAGCTGGGAACATTTGGCACTCCAAATCGTGTCACATGGGTCAGAAAAAGAAGGCCATGGCATAGGGCTCACCTAGGTAACCCAAAAGCTGTGTACTCACTCGTGTAAAGCACCCAAGAACCTCTGCCCACCTGAAGAAAAAGTTTCTTTTCAAACCAATATAAACACAGGATACTTGTAAAAGAACATACTCATAGTGTGCAACACTGTCATTTTTCTGCAAATCAAGTTGCTGTCAAAGAGTTTTCACTGCTTTTAGCAGAAGGCAGAAACAAGGTAGAGCTTGCTTTTTTTTTTTTTTTTCCTAAGTTTCAGGAGGATATCTAGCAGGACAAAGAGCTTCCATCTTTTTGAACTTGAAAGGCAGACTTTTGAACACATACATTCAAATATTTCAAACAAGAAACACAATCACTTGTAACTACTAATTGCCACATCCATTACAAACCATTAAGGCCACAAAAAACCGTGCCATGATGCTACCTTATTGCCCCAGCCCACCCTCAAGCACCCACTGGAGAGCCTAGAGCAGCAGAGGGACAGGGAAATGCAAACCACCACCTCCTGAGAGGCACAGAGCCACATAACTTTTGCCCAACTGACACAATTTTTCATAACTCAATTGCTATTTTACCTTCTTCCCCATTAAACTTTCCACCCAGGTAGCCTAACTGGGCCTGACTGGAGATGCAACATTAATTTCAGCAGGACTGGGAACTACTGCAGGGGGAGTGTGAGACTCGCTGCTGCATCCTGCCAGCCGGTAGATTGAAAGGAAACTGAAACAGGATCAGATGGAAACGTGCTCACTGTTTTTTTTTTTTCCACTGAAACTCAGCAGCGTTCAGAGGTGCCTGACCTACTTCCTATCCCATGTCTTTGCTGTCACTTCCTTTGACAGTTTGTCAGCACGCCTGGGAATCTGGAGATTAAGGAATGAGTGTCTAGGAGGCAAAAGAGCTGGACTTTTTCATCCTGATGTTCAGTCAAAACTTTTACAATCTAGCCAGCAAGGCAGTGACCAGGCAGCAACAAGTACCTCCAATTAGTGGCATCCAGTTGGAATTGCTAATCAACTGTTGTAATTTCCCTTACAAGAATGCACTTAAAGGTGACTGATTTCTCATGAAACACCCTCATTCTCCCTTTTTTAGCTCAGGGCACGGATTAGCATCTACAAGCAGCTTTGGGTTTTCCACTTCCTGTCTGAAAAGACATTTTATATCAAAAAAATACTTGTAATTAGCTCCTTACAAGTGAATAAGAGTTTTAAATACCACTGGCTCCAAGCACATGATCCCCTATTTAGTACCTACAATCACAAGCTATAAATGCTGAAGTGAAAGGATCCTGTTTTCCACGCCTGGTTTCTAAACAGAAAACCAAAATTGCTACCAAAATACAAAATGGTTGTAGCAGAGGTAGTGCATTAAGTTCTTCTTTAACTGAAATACTGGTATAGTTACTCAAAATGTTAATTTCTAAGCT
Organism: Pycnonotus jocosus; assembly: GCA_013400435.1. Taxonomy (NCBI): domain Eukaryota; kingdom Metazoa; phylum Chordata; class Aves; order Passeriformes; family Pycnonotidae; genus Pycnonotus; species Pycnonotus jocosus. The sequence continues at coordinate 161,788 of VWYP01009374.1, forward strand.
GAGCACCAGCACGGTGTGACCTGCTGCGTTGAGAAATACATTCCAGTGTTCAGTAAGAACGGAAACATTCATGAGGCACACGCTACAAGACTTTACTCAGTGTTAACAGTAGGTGCTCCTACATGTTTAATTCATTTGAAATAGGAGACGTCCAGAAGCTTAAGGTACCCAGTAGCAACCTACATACAACCAAAATGCATTCCTAAAGCTTCCTGCCAGGCGATTCACACGACTTCAAAGACTTAGGACACTCCAGCACAGCACCAAGAGAGTCGAATTTTCCCACTACCCGTGCTCAATTTTCAGCAAACCACGCTTTTTCCTGGGGGAAAAGGACAGCGGTGGAGAGGAAAGGGAGAAGTGTCCCGGGCAGACGTCTGAACTTTGGCTCTACATTTCCTCCCTCCAAAAAAAAAAAAAAAAAATCGTCGGCCTAAAAAACATTACAAAGCCACAGAGACCACACAACAACGCATGCAAACGAAGATCCGGGCAGCCTGTTCATCTCCACTAACCTACAGGCGCCTTGTGGAACAAAAAAGCAACTGGGGATGTATCATCAACAGGTCATCTGGCTGCTTCTTTGTGGGGAAAAAAAAAAAAATTCGAAATGCTGCTGAACAGAAACCGGAAACGGGGCTTTTTTTTTTTTTTTTTTTTTTTTTTTTTTTTTTTCT
>VWYP01009374.1:163952-204231 GCA_013400435.1 Pycnonotus jocosus
AAAACCTTACCACCCCCCCCCCCCTCCAAAAAAAAAAAAAAATCCACCCCCGAATTCAACAGAACGCTACTGTCCGAGTATTGAGTGACTTTTTTTTTTTTTTAATTCCTATTTATTATTTTTAAGTGATGTTTTTTCCCGAGGGCAGCCGCTCCATGACAAAGAGCTTCCCCAGCACACCCAGCCCCAGAGCGGGGCCAACTCTGGGTGGGTGGGAAGCAAATTTAAAAAAATAAATTAAAAAAAAAAAAGACAAAAATAAAATTAAGGAAAACAAAAAACTTCCCAAACCTCAGTAAAAAAAAAAAAAAAAAAAGAGAAAGCAAGAAAAAGAATGGCGAATTATTTTAGAAACGACCACAACAAGGGAGCCCTGCGAGGCGCAATACAAAGCGCGCAGGGCGGCGGGAGGGGAAGAAGGAGCCCGAAGAAGGCAGGAAGGGGACAGGCCCCGGGCAGGGCCCCCCACCCCTTCGATATCGACGTGCGGATGGGGCTCTGTCGCGACAGGCGCGATACTCACCCCGGGGAGGAAGGAAACGGGCAGAAGAGGCACCCCACGCCGGCAGGCCGGGAGCGGGGGGAAGCGGCAGCCTCAGCCTCTTCACAGCCACGCGGAAGGCGATAGCTCCGACTGAGCGACAAGGCAAGAAGGCTCGGAGCGCTCACCTCCGGCCGACAGAGCTCCGGCAGGCCGGTGCTGCGAGCCACAGGCCGGGGAGAAGAAGAAACCGATGGACGCCGCCGGCTCGGCCGCCTGCACAACGAGTGCCGCGCACCGCCCCGCCCCGCCCCGCCGAGCGCCTCACCGGGGGCGGGGCCCAGCGGAGCCACGCCCCCTCCGCCCCGGGGCATGACAGGAGGTGTAGTCCTGTGGGGCACCCCGCGCTGAGCACAGCCCGAGTGGCCGCGCACCTGTGAGCAGGTGTGTCCCTGTGTGCAGGTGTGTGTCTGTGTGTGCAGGTGTGTCCATGTGTGCAGGTGTGTGCCTGTGTGTGTAGGTGTGTGCCTGTGTGCAGGTGTGTCCGCGTGTGCAGGTGTGTCTACCTGTGTGCAGGTGTGTCCCTGTGTGTGCAGGTGTGTGTCTGTGTGTGCAGGTGTGTGCTTGTGTGCAGGTATGTGCCTGTGTGCAGGTGTATCCCTGTGTGAAGGTGTGTTCCTGTGTGTGCAGGTGTGCGCCTGTGTGCAGGTGTGTGCCTGTGTGTGCAGGTGTGTGCAGGTGTGCAGGTGTGTCCTTGTGTGCAGGTGTGTGCTTGTGTGCAGGTGTGTGCCTGTGTGTGCAGGTGTGTCCCTGTGTGCAGGTGTGTCTACCTGTGTGCAGGTGTGTCCATGTGTGCAGGTGTGTGCCTGTGTGCAGGTGTGTCCCCGTGTGCGGGGGTGTCTACCTGTGTGCAGGTGTGTCCCTGTGTGTGCAGGTGTGTGTCTGTGTGTGCAGGTGTGTGCTTGTGTGCAGGTATGTGCCTGTGTGCAGGTGTATCCCTGTGTGAAGGTGTGTTCCTGTGTGTGCAGGTGTGCGCCTGTGTGCAGGTGTGTGCCTGTGTGTCCCTGTGTGCAGGTGTGTCCTTGTGTGTCCATGTGTTCAGATGTGTGCCTGTGTGTGCAGGTGTGTGCAGGTGTGCAGGTGTGTCCTTGTGTGCAGGTGTGTGCTTGTGTGCAGGTGTGTGCCTGTGTGTGCAGGTGTGTCCCTGTGTGCAGGTGTGTCTACCTGTGTGCAGGTGTGTCCATGTGTGCAGGTGTGTGCCTGTGTGCAGGTGTGTCCCTGTGTGTGAGTGTGTCCCCGTGTTCAGGTGTGTCCCCATGTTCAGGTCTGTGTGCATCCCCATACCTGCACAGCTGCGCAGTGCTGAAAGCCCACAGAGTCCCAGGCTGCCTCAAAAGGAGGTTCCCCCCACCCTATTCCACTCTTGTGAGACTCCACCTGGGATACTGCACGCAGTTCTGGTGTCCCCAACACAAGAAGGACATGGAAGTGTTGGAGCAATTCCAGAGAAAGGCCATGAAGCTGATAAGAGGACTGGAGTACAAAGACAGGCTGAGAAAGTTGGGGCTGTGCAGCTCAGAGAAAAGAAGATTGTGTGGAGAACCCACTGCAACCTTCCAGTACTTGAAGGGGAACCTTCAGAGGAGCCAGAGAAGCTGTAACAATAGGCCAAAGAATAACGGGTACAAACTAAAAGAGAGGAAATTTAGGATTAATATTAGAAGGAATTTTTTTTAGTGTTCATGTGATGAGACAGCCCAGGGAGGTTATGGATGGCCCAGCCCTGGCAGGGTTCAAAGCCAGGCTGGACAAGACCTTGAGCCACCTGGTCTAATGGAAGGTGTCCCTGCCCAGAGCAGGGTGTTGCAACTAAATCATCTTTAAGGTCCTTTCCAAATCCTTAACATTCTACAATTCCATGTGTGTACGTGCGTGTATGTACACATACATATGGATGTATTAAAAAGTGTATGTATATATATACACCTGTATATGTATGTGTACATATATATATTTCAACTGAAAGACCCTCCTAGCCACGTAAATAAAAACTATATTAATTGATTTTGCTCTATGTTTTCCACAGCTTAGGAGAAATCACAACCTCGATGGGGTCTTTAATTTCTTTTTCTTACACATGGTGAGAAACAGATTTTTAAGGGAAATGGGAGCTTTTTACCACCACAACATTCAGAAAATAGCATGGTCCTGCCCCAGCACAACACATAAATGGAGATGCTTTCACAGTCATCACACCATGAGCTGCTGAAGAATTATCCAGGGTCAGAAATATTAGTGGTGCCAGGCTGTGTGAACTCTACCCATCATCAACCTGAGTTTCACTGGCCCTGGGGTTTTTAAGGGGAGATTAAGAGATAACCCTGCACATCCCAAAAATAACTTTTTCCTCACAGGCATTGTTCTTTTAAAACATCTGAGATGAAAATAGCCCTGAAGGTAAATTCATCCAGCTTTTGGTGGCTGTGCAGACAAAGCCTGGTGTTAAGACTGACCTCTTCTTGGAGTGGTTTTTTTTTTGCCTTTGGATTTGTTGTAAATTTGTTTTCCATGCTCAGCAGCTCGTTATTCCTCGCCATATTTCCAACCCAGGTATTTACAGCCCTCTGATCAGGGCGTGCTTTAGTCTCCTTGTTGGAACCCTGGGAGCTGAGAATTTCAGACTTTCTGTGCTGACAGGCACTGACCCCCAAGCAAACCCTGCATTGACCTGAGACCATGGAAAATGCTTCCAAAATTGAGTGATAGGACTGGGATTATGGGTGTGGAGTTTGGATAAAAGTGTGTGATATCACTGTAGAAAACTTAGAGTTCAAGGGTTTAGAATATAGTAATAGATATAAAGAAAGAGGGAGGTTTTAGGGTGTAGGTTAAGTTCTTCTCTTTCCTGTTCTTCTTCATGGTTTGGGTGGTATTTTGTAATTAAATAGAAAAGTCCACTTTGTGGGCCATGGGTGGTTGGTTATTGGGTTAAAAGTAATAATAATTTAAGTGTCATTTCTTAATTGGACAGTTTATCCTTAAAAGGCCTTGTAGAGAGATAGAGATGGCTTCATTTTTAGTTTGTTAGCTGGAAGTGCTGTAGAACTCCCAGCTTGTGAGACTGTAACTTAGATAAGAATCAATAAACATCTGAGCCCTAACAAGAAACATCATCTCGAGCATTTAATCCCAACTCTGGCAAAAAAAAAAAAGCTAAAACACACCATCTCCTCTTTGCTGAGCTTCCTGTACCAGCATCCCCTCATCCTTGGCTATGGTACCAGTCAGACCCTCACCCCTGAGCAGGAGCACATCCTGCATCATCTCCCCAGAGCTGCTGGAGCTTCCCACGGGACTCAGGCACCCAGGGAGGGAGCAAGGGACACATGTGCAGGCACGTGGCAGGTGACAGCAGGGCAGAGGCATGGGTGGGGAAGCTCCTGGCTCCAACTCTGACGTGGAAAACCTGCTGAGTCCCGCCTGCCAGCAAGTCATGTCCCATGGCAGGGACCAAGCGCTTCCTTTCCAGAAATGGCACAGCAAAGTTGAGGGAAATAGGATGGGGAAGTGATGCCTTAAGTTTGGGCTTTCATGTTTTTCAGGTTCTGTGCAGTTCTGAGCCTCACATTCAGTGTCACTCAGCTCTTCACAGAGCAGGGAGACAAAACAAATCCTTTTCCTGCTGGACACCGAGGACAATTTTCAGCCCCAAAAGCACAAAGAGCAGTGGGCTGGAGGGAGGAACAAGAAGGATGGGACCTCCCAACCTGAAGCTGGAATTGGACAATTAAACCTCAATAGGCAAATGGACGAAAACTTATAAAAATGTGAGACTTTGTGACTAGTTTGGCATTTTGTGACCATTCTTAGTCCACCTTGGGTGTAGCCCTGGTCAGGCTCTTGTCCTGCTCAAGGTGGATCCTGGAAGCCTTTCAATAAATCCTTGCTTTATTCTCCAGCTCTGTCCAGTCTCTGTTTTAGGTCAGCTTTTCCAAGGTATCAGAAGAAGGCAAGGGACAGGTGGAAAACCTCTGCAGTCACAGACAGGCATCCTGCTGGAATGAGCTGCTGCTGCCTGAGCCCTGAGTGCTGCCTGATGTGCTCAGAGCCCTGCCTGTGATGAATCACTTGCCACACATGTGATGTAACACGACAGCGGTAACAGATCTCATTATTATCCAATTTACATGGGGAATCTGGGGTGTGGAGAGGTGAATATTGTGCCTGGGGCATGCTGAGACCAGATTACAGGAGGCCTCACGCTGCCATCCCATGCTCACTACACTAAGCTATACAGGAATTAGGTGCAGCTGGCAGAAGCAGACATGGAAAATGCTGAGGAAAGCCTGAGGGGAGAGGATGAGCTTGGCATTCCCAGCACAGAGTCTTACTCGATTTGTGTCCTGCCACAACAAGCAGTTCCTCTTGCTGTGTTGAGTGGGGTCCCCTCCAGCTCCAAAGAGCTGCTCCAGGTCGCTGTCACACTCTGTGCTCTTCTGTAGCATCTGATGTGTTTCTCACTTTATCCCCTGGGAGGCTCTTTCCTGATTTTGCCTGGCCATACCACCCTCCTCCAGAACACAAAATGGCAGTGTGATGTTTCCCATATCCCAGGATCCCTTCCAGCCTCATGGAGCTGCCCCAAGGATGAGTCCTGGGCGATTCCATAGCTGAGCCTGGCCCTATCCTGGCAGAGCACCTGCAGCCAGACCAGGGCTTGTGACCCATTGCTGAGGGACCATCTTTTATTTAACTCTAAATTAGCACCTTCAGGATGGATTTCATGAATTGGCCCAATCCCTTCTTATACCCGTGCAAGCATTTATCCTTTGCACAACCCCCTGGCTTAGCGCTGCTCTTGGTTCCCTTTTCATCTCAATCCTGCCTCAGGGTTCATTTCTTTCTCAAAGACGTTTCAGAGGAAGCTTAAGAGACAAATCAGCATTACAAAACATTGCTCTTGTAGAAGAAAAAAATTCAGAAAGCTTTTCTCTCCTCACTTAAAAAAAAAAAAAAAAGGAAACAGATGAGTTTGGTGACTCTTTTCAGTATTTCCTTGTATTTAATACGTCCCTTGCTATGGAAAAGGGGCATTCACCACTGATGGTTTAAAGTCCTCTGTGACATGCCCAGAGGTCTGGAGAAGCTGGTGCTAAAAACTGGGCTTCAGAACTCAGCTCCTTGCTGGCAGGAAGCCTGGGGGCTGCTTTTCCCTCTGATCTTGCCACTACCCTCTTACCATAAGCTTGTACCACTGCATGGAGAGACAGCAGGAAGCTGAAACACAAAATACTCAATGTTTTGGGGGAGTCAAGCTGGACTGAGGTGACCCTGCACCACTGGAGAAGGAATGGTGGGTAGGTAGAGCATCACCTTTGCTGACCCATCTCATTTCACGCCGGCTTTCCCCTCCCAGCACTGAAAACTCAGAGCTGCGACTCAGAGAAGCGGAGTTCCGAAATAATCTTTGATATTTAAACCCCTGTTTTCTGTTTTCTGACAGCCACACGCTGTTCCAGTGCTCATGTGGAACAGGCTCTCTGAGTCAGATGCAAAATGAAGTGACACACAGTCCCCTCTAATGTTCCCATCAGAGCACGTATCGTCCTGTGACCTCACTGCAGCAAGGAGGAAACAGAGGAGGCTCTTGGCCAGGTTTCTGTGCTGCTCTTAACTTCACATGGCCCCAACAGCAACAGTTCATTCACACCTCACTGCCCCTGTCTGTATCATTAAATGAAATGATCCCCAGCCAGAGTGGCTTGGCTGGGCTCAGGGCCATGCCGCTAAACACCGCATCCCCTAAAGCACCACAACCGGTCCAAAACTCTTCAGTGCATCTCCTGGCCATGCCCAGATCATTTCCCAGACCTGGGCTGCCAAGTTCAACCTGCCAGGAGACATCACCAAGTCCTCCCCAAAGCCTTGGAGAGGCCTCTTATTCCTGGGGGAGAACCTGTGTCTCCAAGGGGTGTCCTTTAAACCGGCTGCCTCCCTGGGGTCACAAAAGTGGAGTTGGCATCACCTTTCTCATCCAGCCCATGGGATTCCAAGGGGTTCAAACCTACACCCAAGCAAATTTCACTGGGGACTGATGCTGCTGGGACTGAGCATGATGACAGGGTGCTGGGCAGCTGCTGGTGCCACAACATGCTGCAATTCCTGCCTGCGTGGGTAATCAGCGCCACGAGCTGTGATTAAGTCATTAGTCAGTCGCGTGAAAATGTTTGAGATTACAAGTCGATGCTGAATTCCTTCTTGGAAGGGTTGAGAGAATTAATATTTAGCTCTGGTGGACACAAGGTCAGAGCCTGTCAAACACAGGACACGAGGCTGTCACCCTGAGAGCAGACATCGAGTGTCAGGCTTTTCCGAAGGAGCGCGCTAATTCCTTCAGCTTGTCACAAACCCATCCTCGGGTTCATCAGGGGCTAATCACCGAATCATTGTTGAAAAAAATTGAAGCACCTCGAGGCTGGCAGGTGATTCTTTCTTTTCCATGCCCTTGCACCTGTGCTGTGCTCGGGCAGAGGGAAGGGGTGGCTGTGCAATCACCCGCAATCAATCAGGCCGACCGTGCGCACCGATTAAATTACGTTCCTCCACCAGTTCTTAGAAATGTAATTTGCTTTAAGTTAATAAGCAAACATCTACCCTCTCAGAGTGTATTTGCAGAGCTGTAAAATCAAGGGGCACTTCACCAAGGCAGAAAGGAGGGAGGGAGAGATGGAGCTGTGGTCCCAGCACAGCGTTTAGTCAGGATGCTGCTGGAGTGTCACAGGAGTCACCCACCCGGATGGACACGTGTCAGCCCCCCTGATATACACTAATTAATGAATTAATTATGTGGAACAAAAACTGTAATCCTTTCAGAGGACCTCTCTTTGAACACAACTGCAAAATAGGAGGTTTAAGCAGGACATGAAGCCTGCTGCTGTCCCTTCACTGAGGACAGGATTGCACCCCATGGGCTCTGGGATATATTTCATTGCTTGTCCTTGAATCTGGATCTAGAGGGAAAGTTTGTCCAGCATTTGCAGCGATTTCTCCACAACCAACTGTGGATAGGAGACAGTGCAGTAAGCAAGACCTCCACCAGCAGCTCCCAGGTACATCTCTGGGGTTGCTCAGGTGGGAGAAGGTGCTTGGCTGCTGCTCAGCATCACAGCTGTCCCCCCACGGACCATGTGCACACACATTCCAGCTTCCCCAGACATCCAGGCTCAAAATCAAAGCCCTTCTCCCTGCCCCCCTCCCCCCCTTTTTTTTTCCCCTTTGTTCTTCTCTAAAACACGATCTCTCGAGCTGTCATGTGTGGGGACACATTCATTTTCCCAGGGAGGGGGACATGGAGGCCTCTCCCCCTCACCCAACCCACAGCACAACCCCAAAAATGGAGGAGGCAGGTGTTGCTTGAGCAAGGCACATTCAAATGCCTCTAATGAGGCGAAATGAGAGCACCACGCGTCGGCTACAGCTGCTGTGGCAGTCTGGAGGGTGAAACAGTAACAAAAAATCAGCACATAATCAGCATGTGAGTGCTCCCAGCACCCACAGGATGGGTCCAGCTTATAGGCTGGTTGAAGAAACAAAGCAGATTTTGAGCCCTTGAAAAAAATGCACAAACCCACAGATGTATATATGGTTTTGCTTGCATTCAGTGTACGCAGCCAATGCTTTTTTTTTTTTTTTTTTTTTGGCTTTTTTTTTCTGGCTTTTTTTTGAGCTTTTTTTTTTCTCCCCCTCTGCATGACATGGAAAAAAAAATCCTCTGCTTTCTGCCTGAGAACTCATCTGCCAGAAGGCCTGCTTGTTGTAGCTATGATTTAAGCCACATGAGCTGGCTGCGTGGTAACAGAGCAATACTCTTCCTTCGGCTTTCTCACTGGAACAATGTGATTAACACAGCGTTTTCTGGATGCCTAAACTCTGCCAACCCAAGGAAGAAGTTCAAGGGAAGGAGGCCACCATGGGCTCTGTCAAAACAAGGCTTTTTAATCATTGCTCCAGGGAGATTTGCAGCCAGGACCTGATTGAAAGTCCTGCTGAGGCCAGGCTGGCATGGCCACCTTCAACCCTTCATTTTGAGGGTTGTGAGATGCCTCCAGCAAGTCCCAGAGTGGCTTGGGCTCACCAGGTCTTTTCTGGGCAGCTCCAGCAGCACCCAAAGGGAGGCTCAGACACTCCTGGTGATGTGGGTAACATTTTGGGGAAGGAACAGAAAGGTTCCTACCAACTCCAGAGGTGTAGGGCAATGAGCTCCCAGTGCTGGATTCTGAGCATTTCTGATTGCTCATTTTCTCCATTCAGCTGAAGGGTCCTATGGGACAGAGCTGTAAGCAGCTCTTGATCTTTCTTCTCTAGACCCACCAGTGCCCACTGTGTTTGCCCCTTCTCTGGGGCCTGCCTCTGGATCCTACTGAGTGGTTTGGGGTTTCTCTTTACTTTTAAGGGCACCCACTGGATTTTGGGATCAGTGTTTGGCCATTCACAGCCATGTTTCACTCCTGCACCAATATGGCTGATATCAAATCCCCTTGCTCTGACCTGAAGGATCAAAACAATTCCTGCTGATGCTTTTTAATTTGCATTTACAATCACTGAACTTCATTTGGCGTGATCTTGTCCTTTCAGCTGGGAAAACTTCCCTCCTTCAGCCCCTTGGTTTTACTTGGGCTCTCCTGAAGGACATCACTGGGGTGCTGTAGAGGGAAAATCCCTGTTCTGAAGGTGCTGCAGGCTCGGGGTCTGGCAGCCTGCTGCAGCCCAGGATGAATCAGAGCTGTGAAAGCACAGGCTGGCTAGCAGCAGCCAGCATCCCACCTTCCTGGTGAGTGCTCAGCTCTGCCTGCCCACCAGCCACGACTCTGGGGGCTCCTCTGTGTCCAGCATCATCCTGGGGAAGGTGCCACACCATTCAACCCACTCCTGGTGGTCTTTGCCAGAAGCCCACCACCACCAAATGGTCTCTCATGGCCCCTAACATGTATTGGCTGTGTCTGTGAATATGAAATAACCTGTTCCAGAGCCTCAGCACCATTTTGGAGCAGGCTGGTGAACTCAAGCACTGACCAGGCATGGGTAGGAAGAGGTGTGAGCTGGAGACCACCCAGAGGCAGCACTTTGGATGGGGTTACCTCCTGTGGGGCTGCAGCAGGCTTTGACAGCAGCAGGATGTTGCCAGTGGACTGGGAAGATGCTCACAACACTCTTGATTTATTAATATATGTGTTGTCTCTGGGGATTGATGATGGCCCAAAAGCCACTGGTGTAACCCAAGTGTTGGAACCCTGGGCACTGAGAATTTCAGGATTTCTGTGCTGACAGGCACTGACCCCCAAGCAAACACTGCATTGACCTGAGACCTTGGAAAAGGCTCCCAAAATTGAGTGACAGCACTGGGATTATGGGTATGGAGTTTGAATAGAAGTGTGTGATATCACAGGGTGGAAAACTTAGAGTTTAAGGGTTTAGAATATAATAATATATGTAAAGCAAGACAGAAGTTTTAGGGTTTTGGCTGAGTCCTTCTCTTTCACCTTCTTCTCCATGGGTCTGGGTGGTATTTTGTAATTGGATAGAAAAATCCACATTGCGGGCCAGGAGTGGTTGGTTATTGGGTTCAAAGTAAAAATAATTTAGGTGTCATTTCATAATTGGACAGATTATTCTTAAAAAGCCTTGTAGAGAGAGAGATAGAGGCCATTCTTTACTTTGTTAGCTAGAAGTGCTGTAGAACTCATGGTTTGTGAGACTGTAATATAGCTAAGAATTATTAAAGATCTGAGTCCAAACAAGAAATACTGTCTTCAGCATTTAATCCTGACTCGGACAAAAAAGAAGACAAAAAGCAACATCCAAGCCCATCCTCATCCTCAGTACTGGCAGCACTGGTGCTCCTTGAGAGGAGGGACCAACATGATGCCCACCAAGCCAAGGTCCACAGCTATTGGAGATGAGAATTTCTCAGCAGGAAAACTGGAAAGTGGAGGGGCAAACATGCTGTTCTCAAAACCCTCATCCCCTCCTTGTGCAAAAAAGGGAAGAGAAACGAAATGGTTGTGGGTTGCCTGGTGAGTCACTGGCACACACTAAGGTGTGGTATCACAGAGCTTGGCAGATCCACCCTTGCTTGGCTGCCTCCACAGCTGGAGCCAAGCAGTTCCTTGGATGTTGACCCTGCTCCTGGGTACAGCAGCTCAGCCATGCCAGGAGAGCTGCTGCCCATCCCTGACCTTGGCAGATCCCAATCCCATCCCATCCTCTTGCTCTGGGATGGAGCACACAGAGACAACCCATGGTGTTGTCTTGTACCATCCAACCAACCAACAAAAACCACAGAAGCAACACGAGCAAAGCACCAGAGAGGCAAAAATGAGGATTTTTTTTCTGGATGCAGGCTCATAGCAAAGCTGGGCTTTGAACCCCTGTGAGGCCAGGAAATGTAGGTGCAGTGTCTGGTTGTGGTGGCAGAGATTTTCACTGCGTAGCAACAGTTGTTATGTAGCAATAATACTCGGCAAATTTCAGGGCGCTTGAGAAATGTTAATTAATCTGCACATCAGCCTCGTCAGGTAGGCAGCTAGATATTTTCACCTGTGCTTTATAGCTTGGGAAGTGAGGCCACGAGGGAAAAGGAAAAAGCAGCAGTTTGTCCATAGTTACAGCACAAGCAGCTGCCAATGTGAGGGCAGTGCTCAGCAACAGCCTCAGAGCAGGAGAGCTGATGCAAAGGAAAACCAAAGGAAAACCAGACAGTGCATCAGGGGATTCCAAAGGAAGCACCTACTTTTCAATCCAGTGAAGCAAACCTCAGAGGGACTTCTCTGCTGCTGGCACTGGCATTTCACAACTCAGTTTAATTACACTAATCACTTTGATGATGACTCCTGACATTCACCTTCATTAGCCACTGTTGGCCACGCTCAGTTGCTGCTGTGACTTCAGAGCTATCAATGTCTGCTTTAAATAACCCATGAGAGAAATCAGCTGGGAGACAGTGTGTCTGGGCTCTCCTCTGGCACAGCCTGCATGGAGGTGGCTGGGAATGCAAGACTGAAGCCAGAACTGCAGTTTAACCCTGGCTGAGCATAGGCACCATCTTTCTCTGGATGTCTTGGAGGGGGGAGAGCTTTCCTATGTGGCACTGAAAGCAATGGCAGAGTGGAAGTGGAGAGCAGAGGTGATGTGCAAGGAAGGACTAGGTGAAGTCCAGAAGTCCAGGCCATGGCACCATCTTCCCAATTTCTTTAGGAATGGTGTCAGTGCTACACCTTCTCTTGCATAAACAAGCAGCTCATGCCATAACCAGGCTCCAGCCCAAGGTTTGGTTTGTTTTTTTGCACCAGTGCCCCTTGTCCCCAAACAAACAGCAATTCAGGTCACACTGAGGGCAGTCATGTCCTAAAGGCTGGGGATAGGACAGCTGGAAGGGCAGAGCAGAAGGCAGGAGGACACATGGTGCCACAGCCATCCTTCAAAGCACGGGGCTGCATGGCCTGAGAGCAGCTGGACCCTGCCCCACAGCTCTGAGGCCCTTGTGGCCATGCTGCCCTTGCTGGCAGTGAGCTTTGCTTGCCTTAAACCTGGATGAAATGCAGGAAAATCACAAAATTCCAGACAGATCACAAAGGCAAATGCAAAGGTGGTGTGATGCAGCCACTTTGGTTTTCCTCCCTTATGGTTTGTTGTGCTGTTTCCAGCTTGTGCTTCCCATTTCACTGGGAATGCTGCTCAGGGAGCACAGACAGAACTTTCAGTGATGCCATTTGTCAAAAGAGAGGAATTTGAGCTCTGCAGAATAAAACCAGAGAGAGGGGTGAGATGGCACTGCTTTGTACTCAAAGATGCTGCAGCAGTGCTAAATTGCCATTTGTCACTCGAATCTGAGAGATACCAATTATCATCCTCAAAGAGCTGAGCAGGGGGATGATTTCAACCTGCTAGCAAGCAATTTCCCCAACACTGACCACAGTCCCCAAGCCTTCCCCTGAAATGCTTCTTCACTAAGGTGTTCTTTTGCAAACTAATGCCCACAATAAATCCATTTGTGCAGATTTTATTGATAGGGACCCATAACTCATTAACTGCTGTGGTGTGCAACATGTTCAAAACACAGGAAGGCACCTGTTTATAATTAAGAAAAATTATAAAACATCTATATTGTAAAAGCAGCATCGTTTTAGCATGAGTAGAGATGCTTGAGTAAGAGAAAGGAGTAATGCTCTCTGTGCCTGCATCCCTCCTGAAAACATCACTGAATGCACTGGGTATGGCATTGCTGCCGTGGGGTAGTTGAACACTTAAATGCCATCATATCTCTGGTGCTTTGTCATGAGAGACTGATGCTTCTTTTCAAAAGAACGAGAAAATAAGGGAGATGTGAGACAGTTTCACTTGGAGGGATTTTAAGTGTTCCTTCATCCAGCATTTATAACTGGCATTTTCCTGAGTGTTAAAGTGCATGGAAAAAAAGGGTGATAGCAAGATCCTGTTCTTTGGGAAGGAGGTTGCCCATGGCATGTCCTGAGTGCTTCTCTTTTCCCTTGTTTTGCATCAAGCCAGATTTCTCTGTGGTGCTGTACGTGCTGTATATTTTGGCTCCTTTCTCTGCTGCACATCTTGGCTTTTGCTGTGGCACGCATCTCACGGTCTCTTAGGAACACAATGGACTTTTGCACTCTCACTCCCAAGGATGCTGTCACTGCAGGCCCTTCCCAGGCAGCCACAGGAGCATTTCTGAATGCTCCCCTTGAGGAGCACACACCCTCCCTTTTCTAGAAAAGCTTTATTCCCTCTGCCAAGCCACATGAGCAAAGTTCCTCCTGCTTCAAAGGCAGCTTTGGCTCGCCAGAGCAGATGCTGGGGGGCAAAAACCACCCCCAGAATGGACACAGGGGCCTGGCTGGAGGAAGGAGGCACTTCAGGGTCCTGGTTTGAAACGCAGCTTCAAAGGCAGCAGCAAACTTCCCCAAGCCCTAAATCCAGCTGAGCTCACACCCGGGAATGGGCAGGGTGGCAGGAAAGGAGAGGGGGACAAGGTGAAGGAATGGGGGACACAGTGCTGGCTGTGTCCCTGGGCAGGGTGGCAGGAAAGGAGAGGGGGACAAGGTGAAGGAATGGGGGACACAGTGCTGGCTGTGTCCCTGGGCAGGGTGGCAGGAAAGGAGAGGGGACACGGTGCTGGCTGTGTCCCCGAGCCTCTGTGTCCCTGCTGCCAGGGGAAAGCAGCGGCTCTGCCAGGCTGCTGCAGGGAGGCAGCAACACGCAGGCATTGCTTGCAACCAGGCAACAGTGAGGACACAGAACAGAGGAGGAGGAGGAGGATGTCCTCAAGCCCTGGCTGATGGCTCTGTTTGTGTCGGGGTGGGCAGAGGACACGGCATCCATCCTTGGGAAGGGCCGGGATGGGGATTGCACCGGGCACAGCCCTCCCCACACTCCGCTGCTTGAATCCTCCCACTCCCTTCAGAAACGGGGGAGCAAATAAGGGGGGGGAAAAAAATCGAAAAAAACACCACCCAAACCAAAGGAGGCTCACAAACCGCAAATTCTGTATGTCTTGCCGGGTATGTATACAGATTTTGATCCAACAGAGGCACTATTTTTAGTGTCCTTTGGGGTATGTTTGGGAGCAAGCCCTTCCCTGTTGCCGCGCTGCTATAGAAACCGTATCCATGTACCCTGACATGTTTACAATTGTTTGAAACGCCGTAAACTTCCAAGGGCGAAAATCAAGCAGCTTATTTCCATTAAAGCCGCTGCCCCGGTGTGGGTTTCTTCTTTTTTTTTTTACGTTGATTAATTTAAGACCCTTCTCAGCTTCGCCCAGCCCCACCGGAGCTTTTGTTTTTGGGAGAGGTTTGCCAGCTCTTGCTGCCATGGTGCTTGGCAAACCTGGAGCAGAGCAGTTGCAAAATCTGGATTGAGGAAGAGAAATTAATTTTTTTTTTTTTTTTTGCTGGCTCTGCTGGATTTCAGCCATAGGAGGGGTGTTTGGCAGATTCCAGGGTGTCCATGCAAAGCAGAGCCTCCATCCTGATGCTGAGGAGTTGCTGTGTGAGGGGTTGTTCAGCCTTTGTGGCCAGCTTGGGTCTATCTGGGACAGAGCAGCTGCCTAGCTCTAAGGAAAAAAAAAAAAACCAAACAAAAAAACCCACAAAAAACCCCAACCCAAACCAAAAAAATACCCAAAAAGCAAAAAACCCCAACCAAACAACAACAACCAAAAAACCCTAAAACCCCCCTAAAAACCCCCCAAAAACAACAAAACAAAGCAAAACAAAACAAAAAAACCCCAAAAGCAAATCAAATAAAAAACCCCACNAAAATAAAAAAGGACAGCAAAACATTTTAGTTTAGGCTTTGGGAAGAGAAAACACTTTTCTTTTAAAAATATATTTTAAAAGAAATGATTTTCAATTATTATTTAATTAAAAATTATGATTTCAAATATTTCCTAAAGGTTAGGCTTCCCCATCCCTTTTTTTTTTTTTTTTTGTTCACAATTTTTTTCCTTTTAAAAAAATTAGAAAAGGGCAGAGAAAAAGGGTGGGATTTTTTGGTTTTTTTTTTCAGCATCCCAGGTGGGCAGCAGATGTATGAGAGAAGAATTTTCCCTTGAATATGTGATGGAAGAGGAGGATTTGAGCTGGGTGAGGAGCACAGAGTCCATCCCATCCTCCCAGTGTCAACCTCCATCTCCAAGGTGGGTTCAAGCGCACCTTCCCTTGAAGGTCCAGCTCCAAAACAACCATGGCAGGGCAGGGCAGCTCCATCCATGGCCAGGCAGGGATGGATGGATGGATGCCTGGGAACACCTCAGAACTCCAACACTTTGCTGTTTTCAGCTGGGCACTCAGGCACAGACTCAACCACGCCAAACTGGTTTTCCCTGTCCAGGAGCAAAGTCCAAAGCAGGATTTGGCCTCCAGGGTCTGCAGTGAGAGCTCTGTGGTTCTGNTTCAAATATTTCCTAAAGGTTAGGCTTCCCCATCCCTTTTTTTATTTTTTGGTCACAATTTTTCTCCTATGACAAAGATTAGAAAAGGGCAGAGAAAAAGGGTGGGATTTTTTGGTTTTTTTTTTCAGCATCCCAGGTGGGCAGCAGATGTATGAGAGAAGAATTTTCCCTTGAATATGTGATGGAAGAGGAGGATTTGAGCTGGGTGAGGAGCACAGAGTCCATCCCATCCTCCCAGTGTCAACCTCCATCTCCAAGGTGGGTTCAAGCGCACCTTCCCTTGAAGGTCCAGCTCCAAAACAACCATGGCAGGGCAGGGCAGCTCCATCCATGGCCAGGCAGGGATGGATGGATGGATGCCTGGGAACACCTCAGAACTCCAACACTTTGCTGTTTTCAGCTGGGCACTCAGGCACAGACTCAACCACGCCAAACTGGTTTTCCCTGTCCAGGAGCAAAGTCCAAAGCAGGATTTGGCCTCCAGGGTCTGCAGTGAGAGCTCTGTGGTTCTGGAGGTGAGAGCTTTGAAATTAGTCCAGTAAAATTCTGTGCTTTGCTAAGGTGAAGCTGGATTTCCCCTGAGTTACCCGAGATTTCCAGGTCCTGGTGGAAATAAAGGAAATAAGTGGAGATTTCTGCTGAGTTTGTTCCCAAAGTGATTTAATGCCTCCAACCTGGGCACCACCTACTTTGTCTCTTTCTTGTGCAAATATCCCTGTGCTCACCTGATTATTATTTGTCATTCAGCCCCCACACAGGTCAATTATTTGTGTTTGCTGGGTCATGCAGTGCAGAACAAAAAGACAACCGAATGAGTGGCATCTGCAATAACACCCAGACAGCAGAACAGAGGCCATGGGTGGCTGTGGGTGGCCTGAGCCAGCAGTTTCACCCTCTGCTGTGCCTGCAGAGAAAAAGAAAGTGGCCACCTGACCCTGCCTTGGTGGAGGATGCTGTGCTGTGCTGTGCTGTGCAGAAAGCTCCAGGTGAAACACCCAACCCCCAGGAGATGCAGTCACCATGCTCTGACCCCTGTGAGGTGGAAATCACAGTCCCTAAAACTCAGATCTTAGCCCAGAGGCCAGTTCCTGAGTGGCTGGGTGGTGACAGGTTACCCCCTATTGATGTCCTCGTTGCAAAGCAATTAAAAGTCATCAGTCAAAAAAAAAACCAAAAAGACCACCACACTCCCCCAAAACAAACAAACAAACCAAAAAAACAACAAAAAAACCACACCACAGCTTTTTGTCTAAAGAACATATTTGCCTGAAGATGGAGTTTCTGCTCCCCCAGAAGTCCAGGCAGAGGGAGGCTGGCAAAGCCTTTCAGACCAGAGAATGTCCCACAAAACCCATCTTGGGAGCTGCTTAGAGGGGTAAAAATAAAAACCAGCTAGAAGGGGATGAACCCAAAGGTTCCAAAGCAGCTGTGGCGCTGTGGGAGTCCCTTTACACAGCAAGTCAGGCAACGATCACAGAATCACCATCAGGACAAAAGCTGCCCCTGCCTCCCTCTTTGCAGCCCTGATCAGGAACTCAGCAGCCCTGCAGGTCAAACAGCCTCAACCTGGGGAGTCCTGGCTTTGTTTCTGTCACTACCAGTTAATACAAGCTTCCCATCAGCCTTCCCTGAGTTGTTTGGGTGTTCAGGCATGAACCAGCTGGGTGACAATGCATAAATGAACTTGGCATTGCTCCGTGGGTTAACTGGGTGCATGTTGCACTGCCCCAGGTAGATGTTTTTTTGTATAAGAAAAAGGGTCTCAGTTTCACCCCAAGAGCTTTTAAGGGAAGAACTCCAAGTTTCTGTGCCCTCCTGACCACAATTAGCTCAATGCCGAGGCAAAATCACTGATGGGGCTCTTTAGCTGTTCCTCAGAAATCTGGTTATTCTCTATTGGGCTGCTTGCCAAAAAACCCCACCCAAATCATTTAATATTTAAGGAAGACCGTGAAGCTTCTCAATGCATTTTCAGGATGTTGTAGCAGGTGTGTGGGACATGTCCCTGCACTGTGAGAGGCTTTTTTTTCTTTAATTTTGTGCCATTTTCTTCTTTTATCAAAACCTTTTTGCTTTTTCAAGACATGCTCACCCGTGCCGCCTCACAAATCATTTTAAAGCCATTTTCTGTGAGGTGCTGGACACCCTCAGAGGGTGTTGGGCCCTCGTGGAGATAAAAACACCTGGCTCAGGCAGAATTCCAACTCCATGTGTGAACAAGCCAGGTGCTGATGCATCTGTGACTCATTTGGGTGCTCATGCACGGACAGAAAGGGCTCCCGTGTGTGAGTTGGTCAAATCACGGGGCCATGGATGTGCTGCCCAGGCACATGGATGATCTGGGCAGGCATTTTCTGGGAGCTCATGCATGGATTAATAGGGGTGATCATGCAGGCACTCGTCAGCTGCTGGTGCATGAACCTGTTGGGTGTTTCTGTGTGAGCTCACTGGAACCCATGGGTGGGTGCGGTTCATGCCCAGCTCGCTCCTCTCCTCCAAGATCATCCTTGAGAGGCATTTGAACACAAATCCATTACTTATTTACTTTCAGCATCATCACAACCTTAATACACAGTGATTTCAAGCTCCTCTCTTGCTTCCTGCACACCACACAGAGTGTGAATAATACTGAAACAACATCTGCAATGCACTCAAATTTCACTCCTTCTTCCTGGGGACCAGAGAGCCTGCCAGTTTATCAGCATTACAACCCCAATTCTTGTTTGTCATGAACTCCACCCCTTACACCACGGACTGGAATACCAGGGTCAACATTATCAAAGTCCAAATGTGTGTAATTTGTCATGACTTCACCCGTTGTCCCCGAGGACAGGGATGGAGGAATTGGTGTTGTAAAAACCTGGATGCAATACTTGTTGCAAACACTCATACCTGCAAAACACCTGGCCAGGAAGGCCTGAGCTGAGTTCCCACACTTTTTCATGTAAATAAGAAAATGTTTGCATTCTTTTGCTGTGAGAGAGGCATTTGAGTGATTGAGATGTTCTCCAGTCAAAATGATGAGAGGACAAGCCTTTGGCCAATAATTGGCCACCTATGTACAGTGTATATAAATGGAGCTAGAAAATTAGAATAAAGAGAATTTTTGCATGCTGACCCTGGACCTGTTCTGCCTCGTCCTTTCCAAACTCCAACATCGAATGCTGCACCAAAAAGTGCAACACTGGCTGAGCTCTGACTTTGGGGGTTTTGGGTTTTTTGGGTTTTTTGGCTTCTCCTCCCCCCTCCTCACAGTGCTGCCTCTGCGAGCACAGCCCCAGCATTCCACAGCTTTAAGTCATGCTCCTGAGGTTTCATCAGCTGCTTTTGAGAACCAAAACTCCTGAAATCCTCAAAGGCTGGTGAGGGAGGGGCAAGAAGGGGTGGAGCAATCCGATTGTGGGTGATGTTCAACACTGGTAAAAAACATTACATGTTTCTAGTCAAAGACAGAGGTTTGGCACTCCCAGGGCCAGCTGTGAACTCCTTTAGTCACATCAGTGAGCGCCTTGCTTGGCAGCTGTCACTGCAGGTGCTTGCAGAGTCACCACAGGGAAATCCAGGGGTGCAAATGCAGCTCCAAGGAGCTGGAAGGGGGCAGGAGCTGGAACCACCCAAGCTGCACCACTCACACACCTCTGGAGCTTCTTTCTGGAGCTGCTCCTCCAGCCTGGACCACAGCCACATGAGAGATTTGACATGGTGACAGTGATCTTTGGTGGCTCCCCCACTGCCAGCTCTCCAGGAGCAGAAGTGTTGGTGTTGAAACACCTGGTGCTCATTGGGCTGCAAAGGTGAGGAATTTTCTTGCTTCTCTGGTGCAGATCTGCCTGGCTGGGCAGGTTTGAGTGTTCTGGAGGCTTGGTCTGTTAGCAAAAGGTGTTCTTGCAGCAGGATGAGTGAGCCAAATTAGGGCAGGCAGCTGCTGATGCCAAGAAAATCAGAGTGGAACCTCCTGGAGGCTTGGTCTGCATCTTCTCATGAACTGTGCAAGGTGCCCAAAACACTCAGTGAGCACTGCAGCACAACAATTTGAGACACCCTTAATCCCACAGGGCTGAGTGCAAGCTAAGACCTTCCTCAAGGGCAAGCTGGCATCCAGCTGGGCACAGAACACAGCTTCCAAATTCCTACCTGAGGTGACAGCAGCATCAGGAGACTCTCAACCCACCCCACCACAGACAGAAACACAGGAAGCCTCTGTCTGGAATGATTTTGAAGGCAGGATCACCGAGCACAGCAGGAATGTGAAATTATCACCATGGAGAAGCAGACTTCAGCTCGGAGCATCCCAAAACGATTCCCTGCAAGGCTCTGAGGATGGTTTATAGCAGCCATAAACACACCAACACACACAAGGACACCTGGTGGCAAGGGTCACTCCCTGGGAATGCCCAGGGATGAATCCCTCCAGGTGGGAATTGCTCCACAGGCTGCCTGCATTTCTCTCTGCACCCACAAACCCTGCAGGCAGAGCATCCAGCTGTGCTCCTGCCTGCTGCCACCTCGTCCCCAAACCCCGGGTCCTTTGGGCAGCTTCTGAAAGCCCTGAGACACCACTGAGGGAAGGCACTGAGGAACCTCAGACAAGCCTTGAGAAGCACCTGGAGCACCAAGACAGGACACAGCACATCCCTTTCCCTTGGCCACCATTCCCTGCATGGAGCTCATCCATTTACCTGGGAATGGGTGAGCCAAAAACAAAGGGCGCCTTTTTTTTTTTTTTTTTTTTTTTTTTTTTTTTTTCCCACTGCATTTAAAGAAAACAGCTTTAATGGGAAGAGAAGGAGTTCTGGTAATAGAGGGAAGCCTGAGGGCAGGCAGGGATCTGCCTCCCGTTGCAAAAGGCAGAGGGAGGGGGTTGCTTTGCCTGAAGACAGGATTAGCTGGCATTTCGAGAGGAGGTGGCTGAGGAAAGTATTTGGTCGGGGAAAAAAAAAAAATCTCATCCTTCTAGCTTGCACTGAAGTTTCAGGAGCCGTTTTCATGTGCTTCTGGAATATTTCCTGCTCGACAAAGCCACAGAGAATCCCGACAAGGACCGGGAGAAGAGTCTGGTGCTGCCTCGTGTGGCATCTCTTCAAACAGCTCTGTAGGAAGGAACTCACAGGCTGCCAGAACGGGAATTTCTTGCTGCACTTTCTTCTCTCTCACACTCATTAATAAACCCAAACATCTGGAGACCAGGCAGGCCCAGTGACACTTCAGGCACAGGAAAGCCTGATGTGTGTAAAGAGCATGAAAGGACTGGCAAAGACTTCTTACTCAGAGGCCACCACACTCTAAAAGGTAATAAATAGGGCTGTGAATGCCAAAATAATCCATCAGGTGGGAGGAGGAAAACTTGAGCACTCTGAGGGAAATGTGTCCTCTGAGGAAGGATTGAAGAGCTGTGTAATAACAGATGAACAACATTAAAAAGTTGTCTGTGGCCCCAGGATGATGGTCCCTGGGCAGGTTGGTGGGTCCTGAGAGGGCTTTGCTGCTGCTCCAGAAGTGTATTTAAAACTCAAGCCACTGGGCTGATCCCAGCTGTAATAAAAGGAGAGATGTTCAAATGACTTTCACAAGAAAAGTTGTCACCAACACCATCCATCACCTCACCATGGAAGGGGTGTGATTGATTTCCATCCTTTCCTTTAGGGAGAGACAGACCCAAGATGAACTTTGCTCTCGCTCTTAGATCTTAGTGGACTTTAAACAGGTCTGTCCAGCAGCTCTCCCATTCCTCCTGCCTTTGCTGAAGGCTGAAACCATCCCAAAAGAGCTTTTCCAGAGGAAAGGCTGCCATTCCTGATGGATTTAAGAGGGCTCATGAGCACGTGCTCCCCCTCGCCTGAACCACTCAGGAGGGGATCAAAACATTTTTACAAAGCTCTGGCAATAAAAGATGCATGTCAGGACAGCAGAGAAAACACTGAAAAGGTGATTGGAATTGAGTTTGCAGCCACCTGTGGCTGGGTGAAAACTCAGACTTGCACTGTCTGCAGAAAAACTCAGGGTGACAGAGCCTCTTCTTCATCCTCTTCCTCTGGTGCTGCAGGAAATAAACCCACAGTTCCCATCTTGGGTTTTGTTTAGTTTTTAGGATGCAACCTCTTCCCCCTCCTTTTGTTTTTATTTGTTTCAGCTCAGGCAGTTGTGTGCCTGACAACTCAAAGCAAAGTTGTTTCCCTCTGTTTCCAAGTCATTTAACTCCTGAAAACCAACTTATCCCTCATTTTCAATTAGGACTGAAGTAATTTTTAAAAAGCAAAGATAATTTCAAAAGCAAAGTTATGTAGAAATATTGTTTTTAATGTCTCAACCATTCAAAAACGTTTTCATTTCGATAATTTGGGGTGGGGTTTTTTTTCCAAAATCATTTCATTATGGAAATTATCATAAGCATAAGTTGTGTGGCATTGGAAAGAAGGTTGCTGTGCCTGTGTGACACAAATGACAGGAGGAGGAATACAGAGGGTTTGGGGATTTCTGTGCAAGAAGGGGCTGCTCATTGTGGGGTTTCCACTGACCTCAGAAGGTTTTTTTCCTCTCCCACATGTGCCCACATGTATGTGGTACATCCCTTTTCTGCTTTCTCAGGGTGAGAAAGATTTACTAGTAGAAAGCAAACACATTTTAAATAATTTTATTATTTGTTTCCGAAATTTAGGACTGAATCCCATGACCTGAGCCTGGTGCCTTTTTGGCTGGGAGTGTAGGGGGAAGGTCTCAGCACTCAGTGGGAATTCACACACAGAGATCCCTGTTAGAGGAGTCCCACCCACCTGAAAAGTCCCACCTGTGTGGAACCTTCACAGAGATTCCATAAAGAAACAGAAATATGTACATCTCTATGTATGGCAAACATGACCCTATTTAGGACTGACCTATATGTGGGACTCCTTTAACAGGCATCTCTGTGTATGGCAAACATGACCCCATTTGCCACAGGGTCAGCTTTACATCTCCTCATACACAACCCAAAAAAACCCCTTTTTGCTGCTCTGATAGAGGTGCAAGATCTCTTCCTCTAGACCACGGAGGCAGCTTTAGGAAAGAAGGCAAGATTTTGACTCATGCAGCACAGTTTTGGCTACAAAAACATCCCCAGTGCTTCCTTTATCCTGAGAGACCAACCCAACCCCACTAACACTGAAGGGAATTCAGGTGGGCTGTGTGCCCAGTGCCCCAGGAAACCTCCACGGTTGCCTGGCTGCTCCCACCAGCCCATGGCAATCCCATAAAGGCTGGGTGAACACAATAACCCCATTCCCTCAGCTCAGAAACACACTCAGGCACTTGTGAAACCTTAGTCCTGTACTTAAATCCCTTTACTTTTACTTAAATCCTGTACTTTCATTCCCTTAAGCCATGTTTCTCCACGTGCTGAGCCAGAATTCTCGTGCACAGAGAGGGAAAATGCTGCTCCAGCCTGCTGATAGCTCTGGAAAAGGATGGATACCTGAACAAAACACCTCTCCCAGAGGACACTGGAATGGATCTCCTGGGTGGAAAAGAGTGGAGCAGGTTTGGCTCAGCCCTTCCACGGACACCATCCATCAGATAAGACCAGACCACAAAGTGCCAGGACAGATGTTACATTATTTATTAGAGCAGGCTACTGCTCTGAGGCTTGAGGCCAACAGGGAGGGGGGGAAGACAGCAGAGAAGATAAAAATCCAATATTTCTTTTTTCTGTTTTTCTATATTTCTATATTTCTATTTTTCTATATTTCTATATTTCCAGAAGAAAGGGGCTTGAGAAAGAGGGAGCACGAAGCATCTGTGCAATTTATGCCTACATCAGACATGTGTTTTTTATGGGTATTTTCCTACTCCTTAGTGAAGGAAGGAGACTCCCAAGTACATGGGATTACACAGATTTCCCCACCTAGAAGTTCTGGGATTCCTCAAGAGATGAGCAGGTTCCCAGGCACTGCTTGACCAGTGCCCAAATTTACCAAACACTGAGTCACAAGCACTGGTGGGCAGCTACAGCTTTTTTTGAGCTGAGTTTTCAGACCCAGTGGCAGGATGGGAGGTGAAAGGCATCCAGAGGCAAATCCAAAGCCAGTGGTGAAGCTTTCTGCTGGATGCCTTGCTGATGCTGGGATCACTGGAACGTCTTCAACCACACACCATCACCCCATGGGGACCCTGGAGGCAGCAGCTTGTCCTCCACAGCAGCAAGCCCTGCTCATGGCACTGCCAGCTCTTAGCTGAGACATCCCAAAAACAGCTCTCAGGATCCACCAGATGTGGCAGAGGTGGCCCACAGGGGAGGGGTGAGAGGTGCCTGCAACACCAAGATGCTGTGAAGTGACAGGCAGGGAGGCAATGGTGAGGTGACGTCATTTTTTGCCTTATTCTTATTAATAAATATTAATAAAATATTAACAATAAATATTAACAATAAATATAACAATAAATATAATAATAAATATTAATAATATAGTGTTGTTAATATTATATCTGACAGAAACATTCAAACAGGGGGAATGAATTCTCCATTTCAGCAGAGGATTTGCAGATTTTTTTTCTTTTTTGAAGGTGCTGCTGCTGCAGGGCTTGGCTCCCCGTGCTGCAGCCTGGCTGAGAAGGTGCTGGGTGAAAATTCGGGGCTGCCTCCTCCCAGCAGCTCTGGGTGTGTGGCTGGGTGCTGGAGAAACCTCTGGCACCGAGGTGGAGGCAAGGACAAAAGAACAGGAGCACTGGGAGATCTCGGTGTAGGATTTCAAAGAGTTTTTGGAGCAGCTGGAAATAACCGGAGGGGCCTGATCTGGGCAACTCTGTGCAATTCTTTTCTTGCACCGGTGCAAACCAGAGCGGGTTGGAGCAGCAAAAGCTGGAGGAGATGATGTGGAGCTGAGCTCTGCTCGGTGCCACCCAGGTGGGCTCAGGCAGGGGAGAAGCCTGGAGGGCTGCTGAGTGAAATTACCCACCAGGGGCTCATGAATTCACTACCAGGGGCTGGAAACTGGAGCAATGCTGCAGGCACAAGGAGCAACAGGAAGGAGAGGTGGCCATGGACCTTGCTTGGTCTGTTTGACCCAGGCAGCTCTCTGGACAGCAAGAGCCTCAGCACAGCCAGGCAGGGCTGGTGCAAGGTGATTTTGGGGAGAGCTGAGCCAAAGGCTGGCTTCCCCCAGTGCTGCCAGCTCCTCCAGAGCACTGCCTGTAGCAGTGATGGCTTCTCTGCCTCTTCCTTCCACCCTCAAACCTTTGGACTTTCAATCACTTCTTCAGGCCATATTTAATTTATTCCTGCTCGTTTCTTTTAATGCAACAATTTTTTCACTCTCCTTCCTCTACATGTTCCTCTATCCCCCAGTAAAGCCTCCTGAAGTCCAAAAAGCCCTGATTCCATGGTCTAACCCTGTTGATGGCTGCCTGGAGGATGGTGACATCGACCCAAACACAGATGTGTGTTCACTCTGCCTGCAGCATCAAGCACCCAGGTCCCCAAAACCTGTCACTGCCACCCTCCTTCCTTATTCTCATTACATCCACATCTCCTCCACATGGTTATGAGCTGTGCCTGAGGTCCCACAGATCCCACATCCCCCTGGGCATGCACTGCTCACCTTCTTTGTGGCCAAAGGAATTCTCCCTTCAGCTAAGACAGATCTTAAGGCTTAAGGCTTAAGCCTCTCACCCTGCTGGGTGAAAAGCTGACTGCTCTCCATCACCCTGAACCCTTTCCTCAAGGGTGTCACCCCCCCAAAAAAACCCACATGTAGAGAGAAAGGAGGCACGTTTGAGAGTAGAAATTTCAGGAATCCTGCACAGATGGAGTGGTAGGAAGTGAAGGGGAACAGGGATGGTGCAGCCTTGGACTGGTGGCACTCCAGCTGGGATCATCTGTTCCTCCATCCACCCAAGCACAGCCTTCCCCCAGCTCCCTTTTGTTCACCCAGGGCTGCTCACCATCACCCAACCATGCAGGAATTGCACCCACCACACCCTTTAACCAAGGTGGGATCCCTTTGATGTGCCAGAGTGGCCCCAGGGCAGCAGGAGCAGGTGCAGTCATGTCCAGGCACAATCAAAGCACTACAGCAAAGTTATCTCCCTGCTCACTGAGGACCAGACAAACCCATTGCACCAACACAGATTTTGGGGCTTTAATTAGCCAAGCACTGTTCTGTCTTTGAAGCAATCTATGTCTGTTTAAAGGGGAAAAAACAAAGGCTTTGAAATCAGAGATT
Source organism: Pycnonotus jocosus (assembly GCA_013400435.1). NCBI lineage: Eukaryota > Metazoa > Chordata > Aves > Passeriformes > Pycnonotidae > Pycnonotus > Pycnonotus jocosus. The sequence continues at coordinate 189,589 of VWYP01009374.1, forward strand.
TAGAAGGAGGGAGAGAAAACTGAGCTCAAAATCCTTCCATTGCTCGGTGGCATCGCTTTGAACCAAAAAGGGTTTTTTGGAGAAAAAAATTCCATCCTTCTTGTCCCTCCTCTGAAAACCAGCTCTTGGGGGTGTCAGGGTTCCCTTTTATTGGAGGGTCCAGCTTCCCAAGGCACTGGGAATTGCAGAGAGGGTGGGTGGGGGTGAAGCAACACACCTCAAAGGAAAACAAACCTGAGTGCTGCTGGACCTTTGCCTCCATCACCTCCCAAGCTCTCTGGCACCAAAGCAACCATCAGCAAGCTTTTTTTAAAATTTTTTTTCTCCATATATTTTTCATATTTTATCTTATAACCATATAAGATAATGGCTATATTAATATCTGCACCCAACAAGACACACATCAAAAACTGAAAGCTGCAATGCAAGAAGGGCTCAGGAGATCAAAGGTTTTTCTGCCTTCCTTGAAGCTGTGCTTGAAACAAACAACTATTCTTCTCAAATCCTGCATTTTATTTGAAGCCCAGTTGGAGCTGATGCCTTGCCTGTTTATTTTCAGCTGCTGGTGGTTTGTCTGCCACCAAAATAAGCATTTTCTTAAATTCCTTTCTTTGCAACATCACTCGAGGAATGGGAGCCATGTGTGTCCCCATGCCTGACCCTGGGGGTGCCACGGGCTCATCCTGCCCAGGACAGCCCTGAAGCCTTTCATTCACAGTCCCACACTCTGAATTTTGGGGATGTGCTTTGAGGTTTTGCTGCTGCAATGTCTCAGTGCTGTCGCCAAGTGCTCACCACAGAATTTCCTCTGTTTGCAAGGCTCTGCCAGCTCTGTAACCTTGTACAGATTTTTAGCACCAAGTCCCACTTGAGGCAGAACCCTAAAATCACATAAATCTCCATCTCCCATTTCACAAGGTGAGTGACATTTCCTGACAGCACGTTTCATCATCACAGGACCTATTTTTAAAGCATTGATTTGAAGTTGTAATGAATGTCAGGGATTAGCATGCTGCTGAAACAACTTCTGCCTCAAAACCCCTGAAGTTTTGGACTCTTTTATTCTACTTTTCCTTGGAGGGACTGTGACACTTTTAAGATTTATTGGCATGTACCATCTGGCACAGTCCTGCAGTCTCCATTGAGCAGGGACACTTCTTGCCTGATTTCAGCAAGAACCCTCCAAGATTGTTATTAAGAATCCAGAGCTTTTTCACAGAGAGTGGTGAGTGGTTATAAAATTTAAAAATAACCCTGCTGATATCTCTGGCTGTGGATTACCCTCTCCCATATCAGACATGAGAGAGCTGATGAAAACCTGGCTTTCAGGTACACTGAGCAGGTTGCTCCTGTAAAGCATCTCAAATTCAGATTCACACTTCTCCTCTGGTTTTTTTTCCAAGACCAATAATAAAAATTATGGAGGATAAACAGGATAAATGCCCCTGTGGAGCAGAGATTTGGTGCAGATGCAACAGGGATAGGGGGAAAAAAAAAAGGAAAAAGGGAGCTTGCAGAATGAAACAGGGATTTGGAGCGTTCCTGCAGGACTTATTTTACATGAAGATATCACAGAGGGAAGCAAAAAAAGGAAACTTTCCTGCTCGTGCAAGGGAGCAGGGTGGGTCATGGGCTGCTCATGACTTTTATCCAGACACCTAAAAATGAGGGGAAGCTCTCTGTGCTCTGCTGCCTTTGCAATTCTGCCTAAAACCAAGGAAAACCTCGAGAGCAGCCTATTTAATGTAGTGGAAAGACTGACCAAGACAGAGGCTGGGGCAAGGGTGCTGTGGTGGCACCCCACAAACCTGTCCCAGGCACGGGGGGACAGCGTGGGGTGAGGAGGAGAGGTAAGGTCATGTATCCAGTACATATCAAAGTTTTGTCAGCTAGGAAAATGAGGAAATGGTGCTTTCCACTTTCCTCAAAATGCACTTATTGCTGTCTCAGCAGATCCCTGCCACTCTCTGGGACACAGAAACCATGAGTAGGTGCAGAAAACACCCAACCTAAAGGCATGAGCAGCCTTTTCCTTCAGTCATCACTGATTGCTGAGATGCCTCATGACGTTAAAAACTCGAGGGCAGGCTCAGCTGCTAACGCAAAACTCCTTCTTCTGATTCAAAATGTGATGTCATTTAAATATCAATCTTTTTTTTTTTCCTAGAAAAAACCCAGTTGAGGCTGCATGGCAGGGCTGTGTATCTCTGCTGTCATGAGACTTCCCCTGCGTAAAACAGGGAGACCTTTTGGCCCCAGGGACTTTGCTTCCTGTGGAGAAATCAAGAGGGAGCAGAGATCACTGGGATCAAAATAAGTCTTGGCACAGGAGCATATTTCCATAAACTTGCCTGTTTGTGAGAAAGGGGGTGCACAGCCCTAGCAGCCCAGAAAATATCTGACCCAGAGAGATATTTTCACCACGATTTCAGATTCACTCTGCCTCAGGGTTGTCTCCAAGCAGAAGAAAAGTCACCAGGGCACTCCATTTTAGTGTGGATCACTAGAAAATCCCCAATCCCAACACAGCTCTGGTGCCTTGGAGCACCAGCAGCCAATGGGAGTGGTGAGTGCTCTTGTGGTTGGTTAGTTTTGGGGTATTTTAGGGAAATTGCCTTGGTCCCTGCTGCCCTCAGCCAGCTCCAAGGCTTTGCTACCAGCAGGAGTTTCCACCACGCTGGAGTTTGGTGCCCTGGGGCAGCATCTCTGCCTCATCCCTGTATCCACAGCTGGCCAGAGGGGTGTCAAAGGAAAGAAATCCTGGGAAGAAAGAGATTTGGGGAGGGGGGAACCAGGATGTACTCCTGTCTCTTTCCCACCCTGCCAGCAAAAAGGCCATGGGGTGGTGGGAAAGGAAGTCAGTTTGAGGGTGCTTGTTTCATTCCCTCTGAGTTCCTGTGATGGCTGGAAGTGGGTGAGCAGCAGAACATCACCATCCCTAAGGAGAGGAACATCCCCTCACCCCCCAAAATGAGGGCAGTTACCCAGAATTTTGGAACATGCAGGATAACTGGCATTGGCAAGTGACTGGGGGCAGTGATTTGTGCCCGAGCGGAATGGGAGGCAGAGGGAGAGCAGCCCCTTTTATCAGCACTGGCTGCCACATTCCTCACTTTTGGAGTAGAAAATTGAGCAGCTGCTGTTGCTGGGACTGCAGGAAAGCATCTCTGGCCTGGAGGGAGGGGAGCAGGTCCGTCCCTGGGGAGTCCTGGAAGGAGTCTGGCTCTTCTTGTTGACCATTTTTATTTTGCTTCCTTTAAAGGCTGGGAGGAAAGAGGGAGGGAGGACCCGAGCAATGTGGGCTGAAAGGGAAAAAAAAAAAAAAAAAAGGCAAATTTAAGATGTGAAGTGCCTGGCAGAGACCCAAAGCACAAGAGCACAGAGACCGTGAGAAAAATGTAAGTTTGCTGTCCAAGTGGATGGAAATCAGATGTTGCCTGGGACATCACAGGACTTGTAAATGAATAAAGGAATGGGCAGGAAAGGAAGGAAGATCCAGCCAGGCTGGAGAAGGCAAACCAGCAGGGCCTTGGTCCCTATATGGTTAATATCTGTGAGACTTCGTCCTGCAGGCTCCTATCACAGCATAAATGAGCCCAGGAATGCCAGGGTATCTGCTGGGCATGAGTGGCCTGGAGGTTCAGAAGGATGGAGAGGTGGCAGAAGAGGTGGGACACCCCCTTGGGAAGGTCTGCAGCAGGATGGACACCTCTGCCTCTGGAGCTCAGGTGACTTTGTGCAGTCAGACCATGGGATGCACTTTGGGACTAATGGAAGAAGTTTCCCGTGCCCCTGCCTTTATTACACACAAATCCTTGAGGTAACACCCAATCCAGTATCTCCTGCAGGATCTCCTGTCTGTACCCACCTGCTCCAAGGGGAAACCCATGCAAGGAGCAGCAGGGACAGCTCAAGAAGCCTTTGTGAACTCTGTATCACCCAAAATAGGGGAAAGCTTAGAGAATTCTGCTAGAAACTCCCCAGAGCTGCTCTTGGCTGAACACCTGGGTGGGACCTGCCTGTCCTGAGTGAGCAGGTCCAGGGCAGGCTCTGGTTGGAAGCACAGTGCTCAGAGTGCCCCTTGCAGCATGCTCAGCCTGCCAGGCAGGCACAAAAGCCCTGAACTCACCATTTCCCAGCAATTCACCGTGGGAAGCCCATTCCTGCTCCCTGGCTGGGAATGCAGCCACCACTGAGACCTGCGGGGCATTTTCTGGAAGGAAACAAAGTCGTGCTCCTTGCACAGGAGCCTGGGGACTCCCAAGCAGCCAGGCACTGCTGTGTGGAGAGCTGGAAATGTCAATAAGTGTGGCTGCTGCCCCAAAATGCTCCCCACCAGAGCCGGATTTTGGGGCCAGGGCAGTGAAGTGCCCACCCTCTGTCAGTGCAGCGCTCTTGGAGGCATCACAAGAGGAGATTTTAACCCTTTTCAAGGAGGTTTAAGAGGGACAGACACTGGAGGTGGGTGAGGAGGGACTTGGGGAGATGGGAACGTGCAGAAATATCCAGAGAGGGCAAACAAACTCACGGCTGCAACCCATGACACCATCAAAGCAGTGTGGAACCTTAAGGAAAGGGAAAAAAAAAACCACCCAAGGAACAAAACGCCCCCAAAACCTCCATCTGAACACGCTCAGAGCATCTGTGTGACCTGGCAGGACCTTGCCTGGGGATGTCTGGGCTCGGGGCTCCCTCTAGAGGGTTTTGGACAGCCAGCAAATGCCCACAGCATGGCCTCGGGAAGGGGATGGAACAGACCCCAGGGCTCAGCCCTTCCTTCCCTTGGGGTCCTGCTTGGCCTGGGGTGGCCTTGAGAGCATCCTCAAACTTCCCCGAGCATCTTGAGAACATCTTCAGCTCTGCCAACGGGCCCGGCAGGGGCAGACACTCAGTGGGGCTTTTAAAAAATCTTCTTTTCTGTTAGAATCAAGATTAAATGCTTCAGTGTTTCATGTTCAGACTCATTCTTATCTATGTTACAGACTCACAAGCTGTGAGTTCCAGCTAACAAAGTGAAAAATGGCCTCTATCTCTCTCTTTTCAAGGCCTTTTAAGGATAAACTGTCCAATTATGAAATGACACCTAAATTATTTTTACTTTTAACCCAATAAACAACCACCCCTGGCCCACAATGTGGATTTTTCTGTCCAATTACAAAATACCACCTAGACCCATGAAGAAGAAGGTGAAAAAGAAGGATTGGCCTACACCCTAAATCCTCCCTCTTGCTTTACATATATTACTATATTCTAAACCCTTAAGCTCTAAGTTTTCCACCCTGTGATATCACACACTTTTATCCAAACTCCACACCCACAATCCCAGTGCTGTCACTCAATTTTGGAAGCCTTTTCCAAGGTCTCAGGTCAATGCAGGGTTTGCTTGGGGGTCAGTGCCTGTCAGCATAGAAAGCCTGGAATTCTCAGCTCCCAGGATTCCAACAACTCAGTATTTGGCAAGGAAGTGTTTACATGGATTATTTCAGCCAAGCAGGGTTTGGAGAGAGGGGCATTAGCTTCGTTGTTCGAAGTTGTTAGCTTCGTTGCTAACAACTTAATTACAGCCCAGACTGCCCAAAGCACTGGGGTTCTTCGAACACATCCATAAAAAAGGAAAGCCATGTTAACTCATCCTTTAATTAGGGCAGCTGCAGGGGCAGGTGGGCAGCATCTCCCAACCTTTGTGAGGGGGTCTTGGCTCTCCACCTCTCAGGCCAAAGTCACAGACAGAGAGAGGTTACACACACCCAAAAAAACCCCCAAACAAACAAACAAACAAACAGCACCAGGAAAGAGGGTTTGAGTGCTTCTAAGGTTTCCTAGAAGAGAACAATTTGGGGTCCAAACTCACAAAGCTATAGGGAACCTGAAATTCTCCCCAGGTCCTTTGACAAAGGGCTCCGCTCAGCTGTGAGCAAGAATTCTGTTCCTTGTCTGCATACAAATCCCAGCTGCCCTGCTCCCTCCAGGAAAAAAAGCTGGGAAAAGAAGCACCACAAGAACTGCACTCCCTTCTAATTTCCACTTTTTTAAGTGAGACAAATATTCTTTGTGCAAACCCTGGGAGAAGACAAGCAGGATCCTGCTCAGTGCCTACCTGAGGGTGCAAACACCTACAGCTAAAGCCAGAAAGGGCTCTTGAAGGGAAAGTCAGATCTTATTAACTTAATATTCCTCACTGAAAGGGTGGTCAGACACTGGAACAGGTTGCTATCTTTGGGAGTGTTCTAAAAATGCTTTGATGTGGCTCTTAGGGACATGGTTTGGGGTGGGCTTGGCAGCGCTGGGTTAATGGACTCAAGGTGATCTCACCTTTTCCCACTCTGTGATCCCGTGATTCCAGGATGTAGCTGCTCCCCTGATGGTCCCTTCGCCAGCCTTCACTAGATGGTGCTCTACGCCCTCCCTAAAAATCCCATTTTTACAGCCAGAGCCCGTTCCTCCTGTGCTGCATTTCCGAGGCAAAGCAGGATGGGGTTTGAAGAAGCCCAGGTTGTGTTGAACAGAGGAGGTTGAGCAGATGGAGGGAAAGGCACCAGCATTTCCCCCTGAAAAGTCCTTGTTTGCACTGATTTGCCCCCACAGAGGGATCACAGAGGATCTCCAAACTTTCCCTGACCAGGACTTAGCTGAAGGAGGACACTTTACCCTTCTCCAACCATTGTGGGCACAGGTTTTGTGGGCTAAGGCTTCCAAAAGTGACCTGAGAGCTTCAGCACTTGGAGGAGACCACGGTGCTTGTGCCTCCTCCTTCTTCATCCCCAAAAAACCCCCCAAAAACCGAGGAGCTCTGCTCTCCCATGGGCTCAGGCAGGTTGTGCCATTAAATAAATTCACCCTCATCAAATAAAAGGTGGCTCTGGGTGGGCTGAGTGACAGGTTTGCCCCTGGGGAGAGCCCCAGGCACACTCCTGGCATGGGCAGGGTGGATGCCTCTTTAGGAGTCGGCAAAATGAGCTCTTAAGGGCGCTCGTCAGGCAGCAGATAAACACACTCGGAGTTCAAAGTGTGTTTATCACCCTCTGATGGGGAATATGGCATGTGTTTATGAACAGCAGGGAAGTGGAGAGGCTTTCTGAGAGCTGCCCAGGGACAGAGGCAGGCTGCTTCAGCTGGAAAAAGGATTTTCCAAGGTTTTCTTGCCCGTGTTGTCTTTGAAAAGTGTGGGTGGGGGTCTCATCTTGAAGCCTCCCACCCACAAGTCAGCCAATGGGTTTTTGCATTTGTTGCTCTTTTTGGAGCCTATCCAACCCCCCCGTGGTGAAGACAGAAATCATTGCCCAACACCAAACCCTTCCTGAAATCCAGTTCTGCAGGACAAATCCCCCAGAGAGGTTTGTGCTCTGTGTCATGGATGCCCTCAGTGTGCACAGCCTCTCCTTTGACGAGCTGTCCAAGAGGTTTCAAGAAGATCTTCTTTGATTTACACACCCTGATTGGGAAAGCTGGAGCAAAGAGATTGGCTTTGCAGGAGTCAGCCTCTTCTCAGACCTGGCATTTTGGGCACTGCCACCCTCCCAAACTTCCTTTAGAATCATTTCAGTGTAACAAAATAATGAGGCCCAGCCTTAAAGACATCTCAAGCCAAATCACTGATGCCCACAGGGGAATGAGATAATTTTTAGAGTTTCAGGGAGATGTTTCTGCCAGAGCAACAGGCTCCCAATATTTCCTGGGTTGGCCACATTCTCCATGCACTCTCCTAAAGCCTTGGCATGTCCAGGCCTCTTGAAAAATTATTTCCTGGACGTGCAGAGGAGAAACAAACAAAGCTTGGGAACCACAATCAGAATTTCAGGCTGTGATGTCAGCTAGCCTTGCCCAGAGCAGATCCTGGGATCTGGTGCAGAGCATGGATAATGTCTGCTGGAGAAGCTGCTCATAACAAATGCTCTTCCAGGAGGTGAAGACCCAGCACTGCTCTGATTTGTGATCCATCAATGTTGAAAGACATCATGACTGAGGGAAAGCTGCCTTTCTATAAGAGAGAAAGGGGGGAAAAAAGATTCTTGTTTCACCAGCTGAGTTGGAGTAATTTCCCTGACCATCTCCACCCCAGCTCCATGGAAAGCAGCTGCTCCAGTCCTGCCTCACACCAAGTGAATTTGCCTTTTGAGAGACTTTTGAAGATCAAGAGGTTTATAGAGGGGTGTGAGGAGATGAGTAATGAGGAAAGAGCCTTTAGGAGGCTGCTGGGGCCAGAGAGGAAGCCCAACCCTTTATGCCAAGCCTTGCTTCTTTCAAGAGACTCAACCACTCCTGCATCTGGACAGCATCAGTGGAAGAAGGGAAAAAAAATGGAAGCTCCTTTTTTGGGCTTCTCTGATTGACACATCAAAGGCAACACCATGGGAAACCCCACAAGTGGGTCTCATCCTAGAGATGCTCTGGGGTCTTCCTAATGTGGACTCTCTTTATCCCAGCCCTGCTGTGAGTTGTTTTCCTGTCCTCAGGCACTGCCCCATGGCTGGCTGAGCTGCTGAAGTTGTTGCCTGCCCATTCAGCAACACATCTGCAACCCCTGGGTGGGAGCAAAGCATTTTTAAACTTCAACACTGGAGCTTTTTGGTAGGACTAAAGTTCATCTCTCAAGTGGTTGAGTTTCACGTAGCGTGAGGGCTGGTGTAAGGCAGCCCCAGGACATCTCCTTTCCTCCCATTTAACAGGATGAAATTCATTAATATTGAAAAAAAACCCCATATCACTGCACCCTCATGCCAGCTGAAATCATCTCAGCAGGATGATCTCACCCAGGAGTGGATGCCTTCGTGCAGGTTGCCCTCAGTATCCAGAGAGCAAATTTAAAATCTGGGTTTTAGCTCGGGCTTTGTGGAGTGATGCTTGGGGCACACACCCCAGGCTGCTTAAGAAGCGCCCATTTGTAACTCATCAGCATCTCTGCCTGGTTTATACCCTCGGGGATGGGTTTTCAGGCAGAAAATGGGGTGGTGAGCAGGGCTGGCATCCCACACGGACACAGCATCTGAGTGAGGTCACCAGGACAGCTCAGCAGCACAAAGGGCAGCATCGTGGGCGTTTTGGGGATGGCTTTTTGCTTTGTTTCAGCTTCTCCCTGCCCAAGCTGATAATGTGCACTCAACACCTTGCTGCAGAGAGCAAAGAAATCCACAGGCAGCCACGGCTGGCTCTGCAGGGTTTGGATTTGCTGCAGTGTCCCCCCACTACCACTGCAGGCTGGAGCAGCTCCAGGGGACACCTCAGCCTGGTGGCAGCCCTGAAACCAAACTTCCCAAAGGGCAGCAGGGATCCTCCCTTCCCTCAGCCTGGAATATGGGCAGGAGCATCACATTCCCCTCCTCCACTGGAGGAAAAGGGAAAAGGCTCAGATGCTGCACAAGCCCTGACCTCATTCCTGCCCTGCCTGCAGATGTTTTGTGGTGATGCCGTGATAATTCTCAAGCGCTTCCTTTACATTTTCCCAGCCAGGCTCCAGCATCACTGCCATCACCCCGTCTCCGTGTCTCTGCAGGAGTGTCCTCAAGGAACACCTTTGCATTTGGCTGAACAAGATGTTCTTGTCTGAGGAACAACAGCAGTGGTTTTTCTTTCCTGGTTTTCCACCCATCCTATTAAACCACACTGGCAGCTTTTCTTCCTGCTGGTTTGAGTAGGATCCTTTCCTCTGGCTGGTGTTTTGTGGACAGTATATCCATCATTTCCCATCATCTTTGGGTCAGGTGAGCTCCAGGTTGGAGGGATGTTGTTCCTGATGGAGTGATAATGTAAAGAGGTACATAAATCCAGTGTCCCAAATCAGGCTGGGTCTTCCCAAGGAGACGCCAGAAGCATCCAAAGAGTGGTTTGGGTGGGAATGTGCCTGACATGAGGCAAAAATGCCTCATGGAACACCTCCACCTGCTCCAGCAGTGATGTGCAGCCCTAAGCCACAATTTCTCCCTTGCTGCTGGCACACAGTGGGTGTCTCCTCATGATTCCTGCTCTTCCCAAAGTGTGTCTGTGATGAGCTTCTGTCTGATGGGACTTGTCTTACCAAACACATTGCCACTCCTGGAGGGAACTTTCTCGTGCCAAAGGTGATAGGATGGGGCAGAAACATATTTGCAAGTGGAAAGGCACCCCATAAAGAAGGGGAATCACAGTGGGTCCCCCAGGAGGCTGCATTTTGCACAGTCCACAACAACAACAGCATGGAGGTGTTTTGTCCTTGCCATTTTTAACAGGCTTAAGGTGAAGCATTAGGACAAGGAAACCCAAACTCTGGCTCCCAAGCTGGTCTGACACAGCTCTCAGATGTCTTTGCTCAATCCCTGTGCTTCTCTCTCAGCCCTGAGACCATTTCACAGCAAAATATTCCTCTATCCTGTTCCTGTGGCAAACAGGTGGCAAAATATGCATTGCCACCAGGGTAAGCACTGGCAACCACAGGCTCAAACACTTTTTTTTTTTTTTTCCTCTCTTGGATAAAAATATGTCATGGATCACATACTTTTCAGTAGTGCCCATTTTTTTTTTGTTTTGTTTTAAGTTCATGTTTCTCCTAGAACAATGTCGAGACAACCCAAGTTACCAGTGAATGTCACCGTCACTTCCAGCACTCCCATCCTGTGCAGGCAGGCAACATCCCTTCTTAATGGATTAAACATCACATTTTGCCACCTTCTGGGCCAAAGCCCTTCAAGACCCCTGCTTCCCAAAGAGGATGGAGAAAACACAGCATCTTTGTGTGGCTCTTCAAGGGTTTGGAGTTAAATTTTCCAGCAGGGATGGCCCATGGCACTATCACACAGCCAATGCCTGTTCTGAGCAGTGTCCCAGCTCTGCTGGGAGCAGGATCAGGCTCTGGGGCTGCTCCAGCATTTTTTTCCCACATGTTCAGGCCATGCATGAGTCCTGCCCCATCTCAGTCTTTGCTGAGTTGCCCTTGACAGAGGGAGTGAGCTGATCTCCTGACATGGGGCTGTCCCAGCAGATAAAATAAATATTTAGCTGGAAAACATCTAACAGTTTTCAAAGGGCCTGGGATGGCCCAGCATGTTTAGACTGTGTGCACAGCAAAGGGAGCTGCTGTCTTTAATCATCCTCCTGTGTATTCCAGGCTTTTATCTGGAGCTCTTCACAGCCCTCCACACAGAGCTTTGTCTTCTTCATCTCTGCACCACAGATAAGGGAATGGAGGGCTGGGCTCGAGGTGCTTGGGGTGCCACGTTTCCAGCCACCCCTTTCTTTGTGTTTCCTCTCCAAGGCCGGGGCTCCTCCAACAAGGTGACATGAAAAGTGTTCTCCTGTTTCCACATTTTCCTGTTTCCACGTTTTCCTGTTTCCACGTTTTCCTGTTTCCGCGTTCTCCTGTTTCCACGTTCTCCTGTTGTTTCCAGTTCCTGTGTACCACTTGTGCCCCTTGCCCCTGGATGGAGCCAGGAGATGGCTTTGCAAGCTGAATTGCAGATGAAAAGCAAAGCTGCTTTCTCTTCTGGTGCTTTGCATTGTGGAGTAGCATCTCCTCTCTCCAGCAGGCTCAGATTTATTTATTTTATTACTCCATTTCACACATGCTTTAATATAAAGTAATTAGTCCTGAGGGTAGCACTAAGCCAGGAACAAATTAGGCTGTAACACAATGTCTCCTCTGCCTGGGTGCTCTGTTTTTTGGGGAGCCCAGCAGGAGAGGCTCCTGCCTGGGCTCTGCCTGAGCTCTGTAACCAAGAGCATCACAAGGGGTCCATGCTCTGGGGTTGTTCAGGAGCCAGCTGAATCCTAAGGCAAGAAATGAAGCATGGTTTTCCTTGGAAGTTGTGTGGGCTTTAATCAGAGCCTGAGTCAGGGTCTCATAACCTCATTTTTTAAAAAGAATTCCTTCTGAATTCACACACTTGCTCTCTTGGTTCGAATGCATATTTCCCTCGCCCCACAACTTCTCCCATACAACATTCTTTCAAATCAGATTTTCACAGAAACTTTTGCTCAAAACAACAGTCTGGCAGCCTCAGAAATACACAGCCCAGCCTGTGGAAAAATTGTGATGAACTGATGGGTCATTCTCAGATGGAAGCTGCCCCAGACTGGGGAAGGAGCATCATCCCCAGACATAGCACCGAAGTTTTCCATCCCGTGGTGTTTTATAGATCACCCTGCTTTTCCCTATTTCCCTGTTTAGCCACAAAGAGAATCTTTGCAGAGGATGAGAAGTGTAAAGCCAGTTTTTGTATCAGAAAGCAAAATATACTTGGGAACCTCAGAGTCATGCCTGGCTTTGCCAGCCCCATCCATCTTCCAGCCCCGTGGGTCATTGGGTCAAGGCCCATGAACATTTTCAGAGTCACATTTTCACAAACTAAACTAATTTTTCAAGCCTTGCCTTCTTAAGGCCACCAGCTTTCCAAGAAATTTTAAATCCTGTAAAATTCCCCCAAATCCCATAAGCCCCCATGGAAACAAAGGCTGGGCTGATTATTTTTTTGCTAAAAGGTTGGCAGGCTTCCAGCTTTCTGAAATGCAGCTCTGCTGAGAGAAAAAAATCTTTTGTGGGCAAAATCATGTGCTGGCAGTTTTGGAAAGACAAGTCAAAATAAGGCATTTCAGGAAAAAAAAAAAAAAGCCTTTAAAAATAGTCTTGAAGCTATCTTTATCCCCAAATCTGGAAGAGGAAGGGTCACACTTATTTTTTATCTGCTTTCCCTCCTGTTCACTGAAAGAGAAAGGGGCAGGTGGTTTATTTTTAGGTTCCTGTTCCTGATGCAAGAAAAGCCATTTTTTCCCAAATCTTTGCATGATGGGACAGCTGTGGGAACCTCTGTCTACATCAGCTATGGGAAAACAGGGCTTGGAGAGGGTTTTGAGGACTGGGAATTTATTTGTGGGTGGCCAAATGAAAGTTGGGGTAACTCAGCATTATCATTTCAGGGGCTTTCTCACAGGGAGGTCTGCGAAGATTAAATGGGTGCTGCTGCAGCACCTCATCAGAAAAGGGGCTTTGAGCCTCTCCTGCAGCTATTTTGGAGTGGTGAGAGCAGGGGGAAGGGGCTCACATCCCTAAGCTGCTCTGGGGACCATGGATGGGCAGGGAGGCATCTCACTCCCTGGTGCCATTGCTCTTCCCAAAGCCTCAATAATCTCCTGGGAGTGCAGGGAGCAGAGCTGCACAAAGCCCTCGAGGTGTGTGTGCACAGCAGCTTTAGGGGCAGGAGGGTGTTCTGAGATTTTCTCCTTTCCTGCCCTTCCTGATGTTTGGTTTACCTCTTCTGCTGCCAGATGTCAAAGTGTCTGGGTGAGGATGGCTGCCAATGCCCCCAATTTGCCTAATTTTGGGCAAATTCTTGTGCCCAAGTGGCAGGGGCAAGGTGAAGCACAGCATCATTTGGTGCACCCCTGCAATGACTTCTGTCCTCTCTCAGCTCCACAACAGCTTTTTACAATTCCCCAATCTACCTTCTCCTTTACCACCCTAAATAAATTGTCCATCATGAAGCAACCCCTCAATTTTTAGTGACCTCCTCATCCAGCCCATGACACATGGCACCAGCAGCCTCCCTTCCTGGAGAAGCAGCCCCTCTGCTCCCCAGCTTTAATCACCAGTGGGAGAACTTTGATTTTCCTGACAGCTTTTGTGCCTCTGTAGAAGCCACACGAGACAGTTCATCCTTGCCTGTGCTTTTTGAGCCCTTCAGAGGTTTGTGAGACACGACTCCCCTTTGCAAGAAGCCCTATCAGCTCTCCCCAGATAATTAATTGCATTCTCTGATATAGTTTGTGGTCATTTGGCCAGCACAGACATGAGGTACAGACACCAAGAAACCTCCTGGAGGCGTTTTTTTGATGTCCTGTGGAAAAAGCAGTGCAGCTGCCCCTGGCCCAGGAGCTGTTTGCAGTGATCCTGCTGGGGAGGATGCAAAACCTTCCCATGCATCAACTGCTGCACAACCTCACAGCAGCTCCTCACCTTGCTTGGACCCCTTAATCCCCATGCCAGTGGATTTAATAGCCCTGTATTAAAGAAGGCAGCTTATGGAGAGGCTGCTGGGAATTTATTAGCTGGGCTCTTCAGAGGCAGAGCTTATAAGATAGAAACCTAATGGACAGCGTGCTGGACAAAGGAGTTTAAATCATCCCTAGCAACCCACATCCTCCAAATTTTCACCTGAGCATCAGTGGAAACAGCTACATCCCTGAGATCCCAGCAAGGGACCAGAGTCACTCTGGAACCCTGGGCATGATTGAGGTGGGAGCCAGGACAGTTGCCTTAGATGACTTACAGAGTTAGTGGCAGAGTGGTAGAATTAGCTGATTTATTTGAAAATTTAAAAAAAAAACCCAAAATCCACACCATAATGATGAGAGGAATTGCATTACACTGCCTTTAGGTTTTTGCTGAATGTAAATAATAGCACATGTTATTTTAGAATTTAGCTTTGTTAATAGTACTGCAAGATGCTCAACATCTGAAAGCACCTTCCCGGTGCAAAAACTTTCCAGACACCTGTGAGGCACCACCAGCTCTTGATTAGGCACAGGAAGGAGAGGCAGTGGTCCAAAAACTCAGTCAATCCAGTTTTAGGCTACCTAACCCCAACTCAGAAGTGGTGAAGCCACATGAGAAAGCACCATGATCCAGGATGAACTCGCTCTACTGGTTCCATTTTTCTTTTTCTTTTTTTTTTTTTTTTT
>VWYP01009374.1:204261-237865 GCA_013400435.1 Pycnonotus jocosus
TTTTCAAACAGCCTTCCTTTGAAGCATCAGGCTTCACCCCAGATCAGGCACCAGCTCATCTGTACATCTAACCTCCTTCCAGAGCAGCCACAAACCCTTCCCCCGTGAGAGACACCCAGCCAGCCCAAGCTGTGCACAGCTCAGGGAGAGGCAAATCAGAAATTGTGTCAGAAATCTTCAGTCACCGCTCTTGCCCCCTTGGACATCAAACATCAGAGCTGGCACTGCAAAGGCAGATATCAAATTGCAAAGGCAGATATCAAAGTGCAAAGGCAGATATCAAATTGCAAAGGCAGATATCAAACTGTAGTGTCTGTTCCTGTCATGCTGAAGAGAAGCAGGAAAAAGAGTAGTGGCTGCCTGCAGGAGATCTGACAGCACCAGGGCTTGAGGGTGCTCAGCACCGCTGGCCAAGGGAGTGACAGAGCTCCCAGTGCTCCCCTGGAATTCAGGGACAGTTCACTGGGATCTGCACTTCAAGGAAAGTGAGCTACCTAGGGAAGAGCAAGAACAACTGTGTGTGCAGGGCTGCTGGCAGCCCTCCTTGCACTGGCAGGACAAGAGAGCCACAGCCCAGGTGTCACAAAGGTGCACAGGGCTGCTCAGGAGTTTTTCCTGAACTTTTCCAGGGTAAAACCAAAGGAATTCAAGACAGGGTTGTAAGTAGCTGATCCGAGAGAATGTGGAGGGGCAAGACACATTTGCAGACACATCTGCATTTGGAATGGAGAATAATGGGGAATAAGAGAGAAGAGCACAAGGAAATTGATACAGGAAGGAGGGACCAGCACATGCCCAACTCTTTTTTCTCCCTTTTAGGTGTTGGCCACCACGTCCCAGAGGTCTCAGGCCAATGTGCCTGAAGGACCTCGGGATTCTGATGCTTCCAGGGGTCTCTTCCAGTGTCTCCATGTGACCAGCCCCAGCCGGACAGCAAAGATCAAGCACGTCAGTGACAGCAGAACAACTGGGGGAAAAACACAGGAGCATGTTAGAGCATAAAAAAAAATTATAGTCCTTCTTGTCATACTTTAGCTCCCAGAACAGAGGGTATTCAGGGAAAGAGAAAAAAACCACAATCCCCTGTGCAGGATCCATTACCCCAGAGCTGAATCTCTCAGAGTTTTACTCCTATATAGTGAAACTTGCCCAATGTTTCCAGGTCAAGGAATGTCTAAAAAAGAGGAGGCTTCCTGGACACAGGAGTTAAAATACATTACATTAACAAAATACTCCAAGAATAGTTGAACTATATAAAGCAACATGTACTAGTTTGGGAAAAAGCACATTCTCGTCCTACCAGCCAAACAAGCTGAACCACTAAGAACAAAGTTTTGCTGGTAAGAAATGTACCTAGTGCAGGAATAGAGCTGCCTGCCAGAGACCACGAACACCTCCACATTCCTGGTGGCCACAACCATCAGGAGACGAGCCTGGAGTGCCCCCATGGCTTTGGATGTGCTTTCCTGGGTGCTCCCAGACATGGCCAGGCTCCAGCTGCACTTACAGCAAAGGGAACTGTACTGGAGCAGCTCCAGAATTGGGAATGCCAGTCCAGAATTTAGTTTTAGCCACTGGTATGTGGCAGTGGGAAGGCTGAAGGGTGGGAACATGCTCCCTTCTGCTGACCCCGTGGTGGGAAAAGGCATCTCAAACTGCTTCAGCAGGATTCAGAGTTCACACAGCTCAGCCCCTTTCATGCCAGCATAAAACTGCTCATAATGGTAGGGCTTCTGCCAGACTGTGATTGTACAGAATTTGGACAGCTTAAGCCCTTTTTACCACGGATGACTACACTCAACTCTGCTACAGTGGCTGGCAGCAACCAGATAATCCCAGGAAAACTTGTTAAGGCTAGCCTGAGCCCTGCACAGGAGAGGAGCATGTGCAGGGGTTTGCACTGTGAAGCCCTCCGTGGGTCAGAAGCTCGTGCCCTGCTCCAATACTGCCCAACAACACAGGGCAGATGGAAATCCACAGCTTTCATCCCAGCCCTGCTTCTCCTTTGGCCTGCCCTACATCAGATGGGTGATGGAGGGTTGCAGGACAAACACATTGCACTGGGAAGTGAGAGCGAGCTTGAGACAACACAAGGTTTGGGTTCAGCCCCAAGGCTGATGATTTCTGCTCTGCTCCTTCCTTATCACAGTGAATACCTTCAAATGCATCCCTAGCTCTGCTTTCAACAAACAATGCTTTTCAAGTGGCAGCCCTCTCTGCCCTCAATACAGAGGAAGGATGTGAAGTGTTTATAGGCCTTAGAGTTAGAAATATTCACCTATAAAAACGTTGTTGGTGTTGTGTGGGGATGAAAAAGAGCCCTTCCTGCAGGCACTGCCAGCCAGAGCTGTTATGACCACGGGGTAGACTGTGAGGTTATAGCGGACATACTTGTCAAGAAAGTAGTTTTCCAGATAAAACCTGTGAAGAAAAAGAGTGACCAAAGTAAGAATTTCCTCTGTATATTTTTTTTTTCAGTTCCCTAAGAAAGGAATTAGACAGAGAATGGGGGGTGGTTTGTGGGCCAGCTGGGAGAAGAGTCCAAAATTTTTCATTTACTAGTATTAAAAAAACTATCATTAAAAATTATTATTTAAAATATTATGATTTTAAATTTTTATTTTAAAATATTCTTTAAAAATTATTTATTTTTAAATTATTTATTTAAAAATAATTTATTTAAGGTAAGTTTAGGGAAAAATAAAGCCATGTTTCATATGGTTTGTGTGATACACACCCTCACCTGTGAACCTAAGGCAGGCTGGGCTCATGCAAGTCACAAAAACATGTTTCTGGCCCACAGTGCTTATTGGCATTGCTGAGGTCAGGGGATGAAAGCTCTGCCCAGACTCCCAGTTCATCTGCCATGAATGATAACAGAGGCCTCTGTACTCGGTGTTGGGAGAGGCACAAGTGATGAGCGAATTGGAACAGAGGGTCACCACTGGTGAGGGGTGGGAGGGGTTTCTGAGGCTCTGTGGGGACTTTGGGGGTCTGTTACCATATCACCAGGCCGAGAGCCAGGATGCTGAGGGCAGTAGTGGTTGCTTTCTCATCAGGCACATCCCACTTGTGGATCAGCACAACAGCGAAGTTGAGCAGGGTGGCGATGCTGGTCCATGTCAGGTACAGGGCCAGCCCGTTCTGCACCTGCCAGCCAGCACAGAAAGGGGACAAGAGTGACACACAGGTCATCTCTGATTGTCCTTGTGGTGCCTCAAGTTTTAGCTTTCGTGTTTTTCAGGTTCTGTGCGCCTAGGGCTGCAGTTCTGAGCCTCACATTCAGTGCTGGTGAGCTCTTCACAGAGCAGGGAGACAAAACAAATCCTTTTCCTGCTGGACACCAAGGACAACTTTCAGCCCCAAAAGCACAAAGAGGGGCTGGAGAGAGGAACAAGAAGGATGGGACCTCCCAACCTGAAGCTGGAATTGGACAATTAAACCCCAATATGCAAATGGACCAAAACTCACAAAAATGTGAGGCTTTGTGACCGTTCAGCCATTTTGTGACCATTCTTAGTCCACCTTGGGTGTAGCCCTGGTCAGGCTCTTATCCTGCCCAAGGTGGATCCTGGAGGCCTTTCAATAAATCCCTGCTTTATTCTCCAGCTCTATCCGGTCTCTGTTCCAGATCAGCCTTCCCAAGGCATCACTTGGTGACCCATAGGCCCTGGTGCAGTTAAGCCAACATTCTGGACGTAGCTGCAGGAAAAGTCTCTCAACACAGAGAAAAGGTGAAGCCTTGGACACCCAAAGGGCTCCAGAAATCCAGCCCAGCAGTGTTATACTGGTGTGTTCAGGAAGAACAAAGAGCAGAGCCAACTCTACAAGAGATGTAGATGCCTTTTTCCAGTTCCTTTTGCAAGGAACTTTCCAGTGCAGGGCAGAAATCTTTCCTTAGATACATTCTGCCACTGGATCTTTCACTCCGATACCTCCAGCACTGCACAGAGGTTGGACTGTTTTGGTTTCTCGTAGCATTTACCCACAGCACAGCTTCTCAAAAGCCACCTACCAGGATGCGGATGAGCCAGAGCTCAGCTTTGTGACCCTTCACAAACCACCAGGAATGGATGCTCAGGGCTCGGTGGGAAACAAACAGGGAGGCACACGTGGTGAGAGAGAGGACTGCCAGGAACACCAGGGCTGGAAGGAGGTATCTAGGACAAAGAACACGTACACACACAGTGGACATCACGTTTTTCTCAGTGGTGTCTCAATGGCCCTAATTTGTAGCTTTAGTGTTTGGTCTTTACTGCCTTTAAGTTGATCAGCCTTTAATAAAGGTAATCACCACACATAGCCTTCGTTTTGACATGTTGCTGTTTTAGTCTGTTAATCATAAAGTTGTTTTCCTGACTGCAAGTGATTTCTTCACCTCTTGACAGTGGTGCTCTCATAAGCCCTTAATGTGACCATCATTATGGAAACAATCCAAGGCAAGGAGCTTAACTGCATTAATGAAGAGAGGCATGGCTCCTGTCTTACCTGCAGAGGTAAACATGTAGAAGAACAGCAGCTTTGAGGAGATCTTAGACTCCAATGACCAATCTGTCTCATGGGCAAGATGACAACATAATAAAAAAACCCCAAACTTTTACAAAGGCTAAGCCTGGCATAGGGTTTTACAGGTGTGATTAGGTGTTCACACAAAGAGGGAAAAAAAAAAGCATAGAGAAAAAAAAAAAGAGTACTGGGGCAATCCCATCAAGAGTGTTAGAAAGTATTTGTAACAGACAAAGACAACTTACTCTCTGTCCCACAGAAAGAGCCATCCAACATTGAGGCCATTATTCAGACACCACGCCACATAAAAAGGTATTGGCAGCAAGTCTGGCTTTATGAAGACATATCCAAGTTCATTCCTGCCAGGAAAAAATGGGTATGGAGAAGGGAAAACAATGCCTGCATTGATCAAACAAACCTTCCTGGCCTCGTTTTCTTTATATTAGGAGGGATTTTACATTGGAATTAAACATTTTGCATTAAATCAGGCTATTTCTCCTCTGTGTCCTTTTCTGATGCAATACAGTAATACCTGTGGCTTTCCCTTTCAGGCAGTTATTGATCTCACAGCCCCAGGAAAACTTTCCAGCCCAGTTCAACAAACCAAGAGACTGTCCAGTGCTGGTTGTTTGATCTCTAACAGAAATAAACCTCAAAGCATTAGCTCTGTAATCCATTAATTTTGCCCCTGTGGCTATCCAGGTACTGGATAAATCTGTGAGATTCCCCAGATCACTCGAAATGAGGCCTCACAGAGGAGTTTACACACTTTGATACCTGTCCACACTTTAGAGGAGTTCATGCACACCTCCAAACTGCTTCCCAGCTTTGGATGCTGGACATAAGAGATGGTCCAGCCACAGAGCTTCAACAGGTCAAGTCAAGATAAATAGCAATAGGCTTGCTCTTGCTAGAAACCCCTGAAAGGGAGGTAAGAGACTGAGCTGTTCCAAAAGGGAAGAGTCACTGACCCTTCCCATTTATGCTGTAAACAGTAAATGGGGAGAATACCTTCGACAGATCCCTGACAAGGCGTAGAGAAGCCAGGCAAGCTGCCAGGTGTAGATGACGTTCCAGATGAGGAAAGTCCAGCCAGCTGGTGTGAAATCAGTGCTGTACTTGGCTGAGATGTTTCCAGGGGTTGTCCTGAACAGACCTGCAGTGGTGAATGTTATTGCAGGCAAAAGTGTCGTTACACCCAGAGGATGGGGAAAGACTGCTGATTTTGCTCAACTTTCAGTCTTCCCCCCTAGCTCAGTGGGTTCAGTGATGATGAGAGATGAGTGCAGACCAGCCACGTGCTGCAGTTGGTTGAGACATCCATTATGGGATCACTGTCCCATATTGGGAACACTGGGCACCTTCCCTCTCACACAGAACCAGAAAAACCAGCTGTCTGTGTAATCCAGAGGACAGCAGGATGGCAGTTCCTGGCAGATTCAGCCAGGCAGCATCGCTGCCATCTACAAACCCACAGCAGCAGTCTGAACATCTTCCACCAGCAATACAAGGACATGCAAGGACTGCCTTTCATCACCACTAGATCCAGGCTCAGTGGGAACATTTACCTGGATTTCAAGGGACTGAATAAGGCATTCAGGCATTTGGCTGTAACACCTGGAGGATGCAGCACCTTTCACAGAACAAGGTGTATTTGGAGAGCTGATGAGGTAGCAAACACATCTATCCCATCTAAGCCACCTTCAATCATTGCATGATATAAAGCATGAAACCCACCTCTGAACAAAGAAAATCTGCTTGCATTACCTTTGAAAGTCCCAGTGGCGTTTCCAGCATTCATTGTCACCATGACTGTGAAAGTAGCCAGAGACAGAAACATCACCAAAATCTTCAGCTTATGTAGAGCATCCATCTTACTCTGAAACACATTAGAGATATTGTTGGCTTATCCTAAAGGAAGCCTGGATTTGTTCCACATCCCACAGGCTGTTTCAGAAATGATGTTGTAAATTCACAAATTTTAACTGCCAACTTTTATTTGTGGAGTTTTCATTAGAGCTAAGGAGGTCTTTGCATGGGCTCAGGAGCATCTCCATTTGAAGAGATCTCGTGAGGTTGCAGAATGGAAATGGGAAGCTTTGGGAGAGATGCCTGCTCTGCCACCCTCCACTGTAAGAGCCATAACTTAGGTTTGCCTGAGATTTTCACAAAGGCCTAAATAATTAGCCCACAAAATTAGCTTATCTGGCATCACTGTTGCAGTTTTACTGAAGCAAACAGGCTTATCCATTTTGCCACTCTAGGAAGCCAATATGAAATTGTTAAAGTCTTTGCTTTGCAGCCAAGTGCCTTTTAGTTCAACATAACTTCTCACATTTACCTCTCTAATCCTATAACTCTGACAAATTAACTTCCTTCCATGGTGGTACTACCTCCTCATCTACTGGCTGCAAATAAGCTTTAAATGCTTCAGCACGTCTCAAGAACTTTATAGACTATAAAATCCACATTCTACAATTTTCAAGGTTAGTAAGTAGTGACTTAAGCTTTCCCAAGTGATTTCCATTAGTCCAGCATTTATTCTATCCCAGAAAAGCTCAGTGCCACTTCTAAGAGTAAGCACACACCCCCAAGTATAGGAAATAGCTTTATTTCTCCTCACAGCTCAGCACTTGAGCTGCTTTCTCTCTACAGAGGCACTTCAGTGCTTTCCAGGGTTGGCAGGGGTAACAAATGTGAGTAACAAATGAGTTGTTTCACATTGCTCAGTCTTGAACAATGAATTCCAGTTCCCACTTCAGTGGATTGTTTAATAGTTCCAGGCTTTGTTCACAGAACGTGCTGCATCCAGACACGTCACAAGGAAGTGGGGAGGGAAATTCTGTTTGCTGCGAATCCATACATGTTTTTTTTTTTTCATTTTTAGTTCTATCTTAACAGAAAAAAAAAAACACTCTTAGGAAAACATTAAAACCCTGTGTGGAAGAATGCAAAATATGAAATCCCAGCTAGATTTATGTCAGTCAAATTGCAGAACATGTTGTCTTCAACAGATACACTGGATTAGCCACTTCTAAAAAGAAAAATCTACTATTGTACCATTGTGTTGTACTATTGTAGTATTGTACTATTAGAGATATCATTTCTGGCTCAGGAAATAACTGACATGCAGATTTCTGAAAGCCACGAAAACATAGGAGAAAAATATCACTGTACACTTGTCAATGATCAAGGAAAGAATATAAGAACAGGGCATTTGCCTGCTCCAAACCTGTACACAGGGCTAGATTGTCCTGTGATCTCCTGTCAGGCCAAAACTCTGTCCTCCCATAGTCCTGTAGCTGATTTCAGCATCACATTTCCTTTTCATTAGCATATTTAGAAGAGCCTTGATGGCACAGCTTCAGAGAAACCCATGCTTGCTTGCAAAAGTCCAGGAGGAAAATAGTTTCACTGGTGTCTCTCACCTCCTGCCTCCCTCTAACTCACTGCTTGCAATAAACCTCTGCAAGGTTTCCTGCCTGCAGTCTCCAGCCACAAACACCCATTAGAAGAATCAGAAATGTTACTCACAGGAATCCACACTGGCTTTATGACAGCGTTTTACAGCTGTGGTTCAGCTCCAGGCAGCGCTGGGGAGTCTCCACCTCCTAAACTTATCTAAAGAGATTTCACACAACTCTCAGCAGATTAATAATCACTTATTAGCAAAAGAAAAGTAAAAACCCACAGAAGTTAGGCATGCTTTCTGTCTGTGTGCTGCTGCAGCCTCCAGCTGGCTAAAGCCTCCCAAAAAACAAGCACTTATGCAAGAGAAATGTGATTACTTAACCAAAGCCTTTTATAACAGCCAGACATTTCGTATAACATTGCATGTTCCCAACTTGTTGGCAGACAGAAGCTAATGACTGCATGCTCTGGGCTCTTGCCTGCTTTGTCCTTCCCCATCCTTGACAGGAGGAAGGAAACTGAGCACTTAATGTAAAACATTGCATCTCAAAATCTTGGTGCTCCCGAGTGGGAGATGCTGGCAGGGGGTGCTGGAGAAACAGACTGGATTTGGGGTTTGGGGAAGATGGAGATAAAAATGGTTTGAATTGGAAGATGAAAACCACTGAAAGATCATGTGGCTCCAGCAACCCTCCTGCTGTTCCATTAGACCAGGTTGCTCAAAGCCTCGTCCAGCCTGGCCTTGAACATTTCCAGGGATGAACACACGGATGTCACACACAGAGCCACAGAATAGCTTGGAAAAGAACTCTAAGATCCAGTCTAATCATAAACAACACAGATCAATAGTCTGGATGCTGTGAGGATCTTCAGATCTTCCTGTAGCCCCAGGTGGAACAAAACAAGTAAAGTTTTGTTCTTTGATATAGAAAATGCTCCTGGTCCCCAATGCAAGCCCACCGCACAGCAGCAGTGCAAGTCATGCAAGCTGATCAGTCTCTGCCTGCACAGAACCACAGTCTCACCACATCCACTCCTTTCATTTTATATTTCTGCTTGTTTCCTCTCAAATATAAACTTCTATCACCAATTTAAAATATTCTTCAGCACCAAAATGTTGTTTACCTTGTGCAGCAACAGTGGTTACCAAGCAGACAGCGTGGCTGGGAGCTGCCCCATGTCAAATATAAAGGCAGTGAATTAACCAGCACCTATCTTCACCCACTGGAAACAACATCATGGGACTGGGAATTAATTAACCCAGCTGGAGCTTCCTTGGCCATTGAGATGGGGGTGGAGAGCCCTATCCTATAGCCCAATCCTATATGAACACGGATTTGCCAGCTGTGGGAAGTTCAGGGCATCCAGCCAGCACTGTTGCTGTCTATTTATCAGTGTAGGTGTGAGGTCCACCCTTTGGAGGCATTCTGATGTGGAAATCCGTGGTTTAGGTATGATTATTTATCAGCCAGATAACATGTTGTGCTCTACACATGGATCAAAACCAAGAACTGCTTGTGCATAGCACATTCCTTGAAGAAGACGAGGGCCTGAGCTCACAGCATGGTGGCATTGGCATTTTTCTCTCTTTTTTCACTTTGTGAATCCCCCAGACTGCCTATGTCCTACAAACTGCCTTCAAGTCACAAGTTTATAAGCACTTGTTGCAGCAAGCATGGGCTGAAATACAAGCAGAACCATTACAAACACTGTATGGCCTCTCCTCCTAGTAGATTAAAATCTACAATGCACCTTTTTCCACACTGGACCATGTCTTATTTATGGCCCTCTTATATATCTATATCTATATCTATATCTATATCTATATCTATATCTAATCTATATCTATATCTATCTATATCATCTATATCTATATCTATATCTATATATCTATGTCTATATCTAGTGTGTATAGGCATATATATGTCTTTACTTATCAGATAGTCAAAATTACCTCAGCATGATGTCAGATACTGCATTTTCATCCAACAAAAGGGTGGCCTGAAATTCTTCACTGAACACAGGCCACTTTACCATCCATGTGCCTGTTAAGCACAGCTGGTCAGCCAGGTCCATGCTGACCTGAATCAAGGGAAAGTTCTGCATGCAGGAAACATTGGACAAGTGGAAAAACCAAACTGCCACCCACCTCCCTCACCCACAAACACCTTGCTGTCCCATGTTCTTACTGGTTATTCCATAATGCATCTCTTGTTGCAGTGGGACAGGTGGAAGAAATGCCACCACAGTGGTGGCCTTGTCCTCTGCCCACACTCTGTGATCCAGGCAGAAGTTTAAAAGCTCACATTCTGGGTTTCAGAAGGCTCTGGGGTTTTTTTCAGAATAAATCACAACACAGGCCTTGGATAAAATATTCAAAATTATTTTATCATGCAGCTCTACAAAAATCCCCTCAAGTACGTTTGTAAACTACAGAGCAATGTACTTAGTACTTACAAAGTTATTAAAATTGAACGTCTCTTGCTTCACTAGGCTGCATAGCATTCCCAAAAGTGGGAATGCTCAGGAGAGCTACAGCTTTAAGATACCAGAGTTAAACTCAAATTTTATGGAAAGGCCCTACCTTTCTATCTTCTCTTTTAGGCTTATTTCTTTGACACGGGTTTGAATATCTTTGCTGGCTTGTTGAGGAAATAAAATTATATTGTCAGAGGAGTGGCAAATGCAGTTATATTAATTTCAGACAAGAAATGGCTGCTAATGTTTGTATGCACAAAGAGAAGCATGATACAGTCCCTGTTTAGAAGAGGATGTGTCTTGAAATTCAAAATGAAACCACTGGAACCAATTCCATGACACAGACAGTGGTTGGTACTTTTCAAGACTTGAATCAAATATAAGTTTGTATTTATCTGGCTCATGACAGCAAAAAACAGTTTCCAGCTAAGTTATTTTACCATCAGGGCAGCTTTCCACTGATATACAGAGGAAAATACAGGCTCCTGTATTAACAAAAATCTTTAAAGAGTCTATCTTTAGACTCTTTAGAGCCCTCATTTGTTTTAATAAAACATTATGAGCACAGACAGTTTGAGTCTCAGAACAGAAAGTGGAAGCCAATTGCTTTCTACCTACAGGTGCCCCTGTGGAGGCTCTGTCCTCAAAATAAACTCATTTTGCACTGCGCAGGAACTGAGAAAAGTTCATCTGTGGGCAGCTCACCCACCTAATGGCACACACTGTCATCAGCAGGAAACTCCAGAAAGCAAAGCCCCAGAAACACCTCCCCAGCAAGGCAGGAGCTCAGATATCATGATCAGTCTGCCACAGCATTTTGTCCCCAGCAGCAGCAATGATGAGTTTAAATCCTAAAGATATTCTGCACACTCAGGGCTCCAGTTTAATCCTTACAGCCACTTGCTTTAACTCCAGGCTTTCCCAGTGTGCTGGGCAAACTGGCACCCACAAAGAGTCAGTGACCTCTTTGGAAATCATTTTCAGGCCAAGTTCAGCAAGTGTTGACAACCAAATGTACTAATCTTCTAACAACAGCTCAAGCATCCTAATCCTGCAGTGGGTTAATCTGGGTGCCCTCAATGCCAGGGATTTGCCTTCCCTTGCTGCTGGAAGGGATGGGATTTGGCTGTGCACATTAGGATGGGCACACAGTGAAGAGGATCTGTGTTAGCAATCCCCTTTGGGCATTTTAAGATGGAAAATCATCTGCTTTTTATTGTTGGAGAGCAGAACAGATCCACCCTTTGGCAGCAGGGAAATATCCCTACATTTGAGGGAGGAAGAAGAGTAAGGAACACACTACCCTCGTATTTTCAACCAGACTTTAAGCTGACATGCTAAAAATCATTGGCTGATCTCCAAATCTTTCCACAGAACTCTAGATTAAGGACATTATTGCAAACATTTAAGTAACTCAAACTAAGCCCTGCCAACTCTTGTGAGAGAAAGAGGGTAAAAGACAATGCAGTTCTTTCTCCAAACTGAACTTCTAAGAAGTAATAAAAAACATTATCCCCAGATGTTCTCACTTACTGGTTAAGGACTGGTAAGTTTGCCTTCTTCAAAGGCAGCCCAAGAGCCTGCCTGCAGCAGTGTCCAGTGTCTGGCAGGCAGCATCCACAGCATCAGATCAGGAGCGTGGCAGCAGGAAGGCACAGGGAACCAGGAACTCACCTGCACAACCTTGGGATGGCTGTGAAGAGATGAGGAAAACAGCAGAGCTGAGCAGCAATGAACAAAGATACATCTATATGGCTGGGTATCTTCAATTTATAAACTTATTAATTGCATAAAGGTTATTTTATTCAATCCCATGGCATTTCTAAGGCATCAACAGGATTCTCCCATCTCCTCCTCCACCACTGAAGGAATGACAAAACCACGAGCATTAATTCAGAGCTGTGTTTGCTCAGTGCCACTTCTCTATCCTTACTGATCTTAAGAACATAGACATAATTATTCTCCTGGATACCTCATCACTATCACCCAGGAATGCTTCACAAGGATTTAATTGTTTCTCTCCCCACAATTCTATGAGAAAAGCAGAAGCCAGCCCCTTGCATTGGCAGCAGTGGAGTTGTCTCTGAGCCCTCACTGGCTGTTTTGCAGAGCTCACACGGCCACCAGCATGGCCAGGAGCAGAGACAGATAGGAAGGGAGGAAAAGCACCTGGACAGTGGGCAGAGCACAAGTTTTTGTTACTTCTGTGGGAGCAGAGAGCTGCCTTCATTTATAGCTGCAGCATCCAGGTCACCCAGAACCTCTCATGCAGAAAGCTTGCCTGAGAGGTAACTTGGGTGGCCTGATTTTCTTTATGGTGCTTTTTTTGGTGGCACTTTATATGCTTCAATGCAGTAGTGTCACCTATAATTGGCAGCATTCAATGCACCTCTCAAGCTGAGCATTTAGAAAATGAGAAACATTTGGATGGCAGCAGCTTTCCTACAAGAGGGCAGCATGAAGATTAAACAGAGGAATTCCATTCACAGCAGCTGAGTGCCTCACTTGAGTAGGAATACTCCTTTAACATAGCAACTTTGCAATCTAATTATCTAGGTATTGTTTAAAAGCAACTGGGTTTATATAAAATGTCATAATATGGGTAGATATCACCTCCTACATGAATAATTAGCAGAACTAGAACATTCAGTCTCATTACTGTGGGAAATTAGTGGAACAAAACTCTCTAAGGTTGCAAGACCTTAGATGTAGGGAAGGTGATTTTTTTTTATTAAAAAGATCCCAGGAAGTTGGTCCTATCCACTCTCCCATCAACATGCTCACATGCACAGGACTGTATGCATCAATCTGCTCAGGATCAGCCAAGTACAGCAGGAAGGATGTAGGATAACACCATCACTCCACTGCATCTCTGGGATTGACCTCTTCCTCATTTTTGTCTGCATCTTTTATACCCTTCAGCGGTGGATGTGATGGTCTTGTGCCCCCCTCTTCAAGAGTTTCAGGCAAAACTGAGTCTTTTGTTACATTTATCTGGGCATTTCACACTTTCTCTGCTGTGGGTCAGCACCTTGTCACCTTATCTCTAAGGCTTCCAGTTTGGGTTTTGTCCTCTGGTTATTTATTTGCATGAAACACATACCCGTGGTTCTGCAGCAATTGATACATGCCACTCCTTCAACCCTTCATCTGCTGTTTTTCTTTTGTCTTCAGCCAGGCGTTTCCACTCACAACAGTGTTGGTATTTATGCTAAAAACATCCACATCAAGCAGGTCTCAACCTCGTGAGATCCTGGCATAGTTTGGATGCTGTTAACTTCCTGTGAACCAACTTTGGCAACAAATCACACAGCTTCTGGCTGGCCATACAGAAATGCAGAGGTTGAAAATGTCTCTGTGTGTCATGGCAAATTTTAGGCAGCAGTCCCTTTAAGCGATTCTCTTGTTTATGTTTTATCACACAAGCTTCATTCACCCTCCTTCCCACATCCCTCATCCTTGTTCTCCATCTGCTCATCTGTCTCATTCTCAGTGTTCCATACAATTGCTCCCATCCCCTTTCCCCTCAGAGGAAATGCCACTTCCAAAGGCTGGTTTCTGCCCATGTCTACCCTCTCCTCTCCCACAAGGATGTGCAAAAGTATTTTCAGACCTACAACTCAGCAGAATGATTTGGCTATTTCCTGAAGGTGAGAAAAGCACACCCTTTAGTCCATGTTCAGACAAATTTGCAGGCTGCCTTTCAGAACATGGAAGCATTCAAATACTGAAAAAATTATTTCAGACAGAAATTTAAGGGAAAACATCAGTTCTCTTCTAAACTTAGCCAAAACCATTGAGACCTCTTGTGTTGTAACTTCGCAGAAACAAACCAAGCCCGAGGCAAGAAAGAAACAATGGAAAATAGCAGCAACAAGGGAAAACTACAGCCAAAGTGGGAATTTTGGTGAAGTCAGAAGAGAAGAAAGGGAGCTCTAGCAGGAAGAATAAGGAAGCCATAACTGCAAACAATGGTGTGATTTTTGCCTACAGTAAATGCACGTTACTGCAGACATGTGCATGCACACCCATATACCCAGACCCTCACTTTGCAGCCTCCTCAGAGTCATGCAGTAGGGGGATTTATTCCTTCAAGCTGGAGAGTAGGTATGAAAAAGGAGCCTTTTTCAACACACAAATGTTTCCAGGCCCTGCCACCCACCACTGGAGGCCTGCCTGCTCCTGCAGATGCAGATGATGACTTACCCCCAGTGCACCCCCAGTGCAGCTGGAGATTTGGGCTAAGCTGTCTTTTGGACCTGAGATGCCTTATCTTGTCCTTTGGCTTGTTCTTTGGAGGGACTGGAATCCTTTCCTTGGGCAATGCAGAATATTAGAATTGTTTAGGCTGGAAAAGACCTCTAAGATCATTGAGCCTGAGTGTTAACCCAGCACTGAACCATGTTTCCAAGTGCCACATCTACACATCTTTTAAATACATCCAGGGATGGTGACTCTACCACTTCTCTGGGCAGGTTATGCCAGGGCTGGGCAATGCTTTCAGTGAAGAAAGGTTTGCTAATATCCAGTCTAAACCTCAGAGCATCAGAAGCATCCAGAAAGGTCAGAAGCACGATCAGCCACCTCTCTCAAAAACGATTAGCAGCAGATTGATGAGGACTGAGCTCCCACAAGTGTCAGAAAAAGCGAGTGAGAGTCCAAACCCTGTGCACATTGGAGAGCTGCCTCTTAACATATTTTCCAAATATTTCCAAACCTTAAGTTGTCTTAGCCCAAACACCCTTCAGGCTTATCATGGTGCTACTTTTTGCAATTCAATCATCAAAGCAGAGTCCGCCCTTCCCTCCTTTCTCTCCCTCCTACTAATTAATTTTTTAAGGAAAACTCCTGGTGTTGGCAGTTTTGATCTGGTTATTCTTTTGGGGCTTGTCTGCAGTCAGAATCCCCAAAGGCTCAGCAGTGCCATCACTGAGAGCTTGCTGTCGTGCCCGGGAAGCCAGCTGAACTATCAGCTCTCCGGATAATAGGACAAAATCCTTTCCTTCTGCAT
Source organism: Pycnonotus jocosus (assembly GCA_013400435.1). Taxonomy (NCBI): domain Eukaryota; kingdom Metazoa; phylum Chordata; class Aves; order Passeriformes; family Pycnonotidae; genus Pycnonotus; species Pycnonotus jocosus. Next base: position 219,668 of record VWYP01009374.1, read on the forward strand.
TACAGCTTCCAAACGTGTGAGAGTGCCATCAGCACAGGGCTTTGGCAGTCTCACAGGCTAAGGCACCTTACTGACACACAAAGTGAGCCATGCAAGACACAAATGGCTGGTCAGTCAGTCCCCACCCCACTCTCATCACCTTTAGAAGCTCAGACTCAAGTTGAGGTACATCATGATTCATTTTGTTTGAAAGTTTGTAGAAGTGAGAGTCAGGTCCTACAGATGAACATAGGATCATTCTCATCAGTGTATTTTTTAAAGACAGTCATTATTATTATATATTATATATTATTATATTATTATTATACTGGTTATTATTATTACTGCAAAAGTGGTTATTTATAGCTTACATAATCTGCCTGTCTGCCACATGCCCTGCAAAGCTCCTGTGTTAAAACACCAGCAGATCTAAGATCCACTTTGAAAAACTCACCTGCTGCGAATCGAGGAGAACCAGGGCTCGTGCCAATTGCTGAAAGACTTGTTCTGCTCACAGATACTTCCACACAGAGCTCACCAACAATGTGAGAAGCAGAACACAGGAATTTCACTTTCAAAAATCAGGAAATACACACTGAAAAGAGCAAACTCATGCAGCAAAGGTTTGGGGGTTTTCTTTCAGCTTTTTTTCACCGACATAAAACCATCCACACCTTACATGCAGGGTAGATTTCCTTAAGTGGGTTTGAACCACAACAACTCCAGTGTCATGCTTCCTAAAATGTTCATCCTTTGTGGCAAGTGTAGATCAAACCTGCCTGTTACAGCAGCAAAACAGACTAATAACAACAAGATCCATCATTCATTACAATGTAAGGGCTGTCATGGCTGGATCACATTATATCAGTGGAGGCTATAAATCTCCTCGTATTTTACTCCCCACAAAAAGAGCACTTTCCCAATCAGAGAAAGCTGCTGAGCCAGAGATGTGCTCTCGAGGCATGTGAGTGTTCTGCTGGAACACATCTGCCACTTGGCAGTGTTCACCTGAAAGGAGAGCCCTGGGTGATGTGGCACAGAAGTGAAAGCTTTCTTCTGCAACACGCTGTACAACAGAAAGTGAAAGTGTCTGAAAGAAGGGAATTCCAGCTTTGCTGGGAGAAGAGGCATCATGATCACTTCATAAAACTCCAAATATTAAAAGCCATTATGCTGTGCTCACATCTTAAGTATGCCATACTAAAGAAGCTCCACTTCCAAAGGCTGCTCCACACGCTAGATAAATCTTTCATACATCAATTTCTATATCCAACATAAAAGGAAATAAATATGTAAAGAAAAAAAAAAAGCTTCCTAACTAGACTATCTAGGGATCTTTGTGTCTTGGATAAGGCTAGAGGCTGTTGCTCAAAACTACTCTTTCATGGCAATCACAGACAGCAAGATTTCACCATCATTCATCACAGTGATGATTTTCAGAGAAACTATTTCATTCACAGGACTTACTAAAAGAAAATTTGTGAGACCATCCTGAGAACAGAAGAGGACTATAATAATACACATATATATATATATACAAAATGTAATGGGAGGACCTTTGTTGAAAAAACCCTGGAGGAGTTAGCTGAGCAACAAGAAAGGGAAGAGAATCAGTAGCATTTCTCTATGTCAGGGAGCAGCATTGTCCCACAAAGGGGGACAAGGAAACCTAGCACAGGCTGTGCTCTCAGCAGACAGCAAAACCAGCAACCAAGCTGTCTGCAAGGCAGCCCAGGGCAGGGCTCAAATAAAGCTGCTGGGTAGAGGGTTGGGTGGATGTCCTCACTGAGGCTGCTCAGAGCATTTGGGACCCTCTGGGTGCTTTGGGAGGGTTTTTTGGGTTGGTTTTTTTCATTGGAATCTCAAAGCTACAGAGGTGGGAAGCTGGAGGAGCAGCAGGACAATGTGTCCATGAGGAGAATGGCAGCTGGGAGGTTTATTCCCATTGCATGCAGCAGCAGCATGCAGAGCTCTGCCTGCTGTGGGAATGAGGGAGACTGACCATCACAGGCCTTTGTTCTTTGCTTTGGTCTGGCTGTCAGGACTGTCAGGGATTATAAACATCAGCACTGCAGATTTTGGTGTTGGTGCCAAAAAGCAGAGCAATCAGAAGCTGTGCCTCCTCTTCCTTTCCAGTTTAAAGTGGTTCAGCTACAAACTAAAAAGATGTTGGGTTTTTTAAAATCACTGCCATATAAACTTTGATGGAAAAAGCAAAACCATGGACTTAAATGCTCTTTTTTAAGGGCCTCCTAAACTGGTGTCTGATGGAAGGCCTCGTTTATCTCTCACTAGTGCCTGCAGACTTTTTCTCTCATTTTACTTTTTTCCTTGTTTCTTTCACCTCTTTTGGCATTGGCATGTGACCACACAACAGCTCATCTCTCGGGTAGTTAACAGGAAAAATGCCAGCAGGTGGCATTCCAGAATAGCTTCTGAAATCAGTGATGACAGCAAAACCTGAGCTACACCCAGGGCTCCTTTCACAGCTGTTGACATCTGCACAGTGGAAGGGGATGCAGGAGAGCTGCAGCAGTATCTCCACCCACAGCACCTTCAGGTGATGGCTGCTGCTCCCTCCCTCCCTCCCTCCCTCCCTCCCTCCTGTCTTCAGGTTGTTTCTCACAAATAACCACTTTAATGACCTGTTTTGTTTAATGATCTGTTTTGAAATTTCTCCTTGGAAGAAAGTATCTGGGTGATGGATCAGGCTGCCACCTGAACACTGAGTCAGTCTCCCCTTCTCTCTTCAAGCACTTGAGTATCTTTAAGTGCCATCTGACCTGAAAGCCCTGAATATAAAGCCACTCTGGAGAACCTTCAACAGAAGATACAAACATGCACATGCATGCATTTGCATCCAGTGGTCAGTGGCTCAACCTAGTTAAGACAGCAAGTTTTCAAAGGTTTCTTTGGTCACCCTTTAACTTTAGTGGGATAAAAATAACATTGTCCTGTAGGAAGCTGAGCAAATGCTTAAATAGGTCTTATGATTGTGGCTGGAGGTAAAAGCTATGATTCCCATTTACAGGTTTCCCTCTGCCATCAAAGTCACCCCTTTGCCACAGTTGTACCTACTTCCACTCTCAGCAAAAGCAAGCATTGCCCAGGCTGTGAGCAGCAAGACACCTGCTGGCTGTGCTAAACCCTGTTATTTCAGCCTGGAGTAGAAATACCTTCTTGTCTTGAAAGCCTCACTGCTGCAACGTAATAGGTCATGAGTAAAAGCCAGAAAAAAACCCATGTTCTGAGCCTTTTAACTTGATTTGCCTCCTGGAGTTGGATAAATGGCTGCAGACACACACCAGCGTGCTCAGGAAGCCATGGCGAGTGGAACCTGACAGCTCTGGGTTACATTTTGACCTAAATGGGAAAGTGATCTCAGTTGTGCAGCAATGAATTCTCCTCATTTGCTGAGACAACTTCTACCACAACCTTAGGAAAAGAAAACCCTAAGACAAAGAGGTGGATAAACCTCTGGAGAGCCTGTGGAGATGCCGTGAGCACCTTGACTTCCAGCACTGTTAGGACAGCCAGCAGTGCCTTAGGAACACACAGCACCCAGGCTGTGCAGGCATTGAGGAAAAAGAGAGTTTGAATATTCCTGCCCCAAAGTCAGCAAGAGGGGTGAAAGAGAGATCCCTCCCTCTGCTTTGGCACTGTTTATTCAGAACAGAAGGCTTTAAAGCTATCCTTGTCTGTCATCAGCCTTTTGGGAAAACAACGGCTAAATGCTGCCTTTGAGGAATCAGGGCCTGCCTTATCTCATCTCTGCACCTCCTAGCACAGCCTCTTCTTCCAGGCTTGTGGCTCAGTTTTCTGGAACAAGGAGTCTCCCTGTGCATGGCTCAGTGGCCACAGGTCCTGTCTAAGCCTGCAGGAACATTCCTGCCATTAAAACAAAAGCAACAGAGGTTGGAAACCAAGAGCCTTCAGTGGATGGTGCAGGGTGTGTATCACTCTGGGTGCACCCTAAACCACTGACTGGGGTAAAGCCAGGAGTCCCTGGCTAGCAGAGCTGGAGTGGTGGAGCCAGGTGGGCAATGCCTCAGCAGGTAACTCCTTCCCACAAGTAAACTTTAGGATTATTGGGAGGACAACACTATGACAATCAAACTGGTCTCTCATGCAGATTCCTCGTGCCTGGCTGTGTCCACTAAATGCCAGACCACAGGCAAGAGGTGTATCCCAGAGACATTTCAGCTGGACTTGGGACTCTCTGTGGTCTGGGCTTTGACCCTATGGTACTTTTGTCCTCCTTATCCCACTGTGGTGTGTACCTGATAGAGGTGGCACTGGGATTCAGGTGCCAGAGGAAGTCAGGAAAACTGGTTTCCGTTCCCATCTCTGCTACTCATTTGCTGTAGTTAATTAAGCCTCATCTTTCCCCACTTTAGAACTGTGATAATTACATTTATCTCTCTTTGTGAAGAGCAAGGGCTTGGACACATTTGAATAAATGCCCTCAAAGAGCCAAGAGATATTATAGTTAGTTATAATAATCTTGGTCCTCCCTGAATTTTTAAAAGCTCTCCTATTCCAGTGACTCTGCTTCATAGACAAGGCAGAAAAAAAACCTGGAGTATAATTACAGAGTGACTCTGTGTTCTGCTGTGGGCTCCTTGTGTTTATTTGGCTGAACCCAGCTCACCTCCAGCCTTCTTGTTACCTTGCACAGGTCCCAAGGGAGCTGTCAGTATTGCAATGATATGACCGTCACTGCAAAGTAAGTAGGATTTTTGTCATGCTGTGATGGTGATTAAAAAGCAGCATCACAGCTTTTAACTTCTGAAATAATGCTGGGAATTACTAAGCTACAGGAATTCTGGCATTGCATAAGTGACCTTTTTTTCAGAACAAGGGAAAAAATAAGATCTTACTCTTCAAAGGTGTTTGGCACCTTGTTTTTTTTTACTTTAGCTGCCTAAATTTCAAATGAAACTGTGAGCTGTAATAAGCAAATAGTTCAAATATTGCTGATGTTTTACAGTGAGGAGCCACTCCAAGTTTAATGAGAGACTTCATTTACTGTGCCAATGGGGAAATCCTACCCCTTATGCTCTGTATGAGCTTGTTTTCCACACTTGCAAGGTCCAGGCTTAATTTATTGCCTAAGAATACTCCTGAGGACTTACAAAGTCTGAGGTAGAACTCACTCCTTTTGCTGCTAATAGGTAGTAAAATGAGAGTAAGCTATAACCTTTATATCAACAGCAATATTTCATCAATTAAACAACACTGAGGAACGATCCTGGGCACTGGGAGATGATCAGTGCTGTTTAATTTCTTAGAAAAATGCCTGGTTTGACCCAGGCCAAGCAGCACCCTCCCAGATGGAGCTTGAAATTACCACTCCTGCAGGAATTAGCATAGGCCACAGATCTTTTTGCATGTGCCTGCTCAGTGCAGGAAGCTCAGGAAGTTTAAGGTGTGGATAAAACCCCATAGGATGGGCCCCACCAACCTCATAAACTCTGTCTTGCTTTTAGACATAAATAAAGGAGATACAGAGCAGAAAGGGTTAATTGTACAGGTCAGATGTGCTGCTCCAGAACTTAAAAGCTCCAAAAGAAGAGGGAAGTGTCTGCATTTGCAAATGTGTGTGAGTCTGTGTGGGTGTGAGTGTAAACATGCACATTCAGGGGGAAGAATCTTTCAAGAAAATCACAGAATATCCACCACCTTTTTTTACAAGGAAAAGAGATGCCAAGATCTTTGAATTAATTATTCTCTGTGAATCACTCTTGCAGTTAAAAGCCATACCAGCATTTCCAGAAAAACTTTCAGTTCGGTATATGTAAACAAATTTAAAGAAAACAAACAAACAGACAAGAAAATGTGAAGATAAAAGGCTTGAGATAATAAGATTAAAGATGTTAATTGGAGACTGGCTTCTGCAGACTCTGACAGTGGTAGAGTTCCTACAAAAGGCTCCAGCTCTGCCCTGCCTGTCCCAGTCATTGTGAACAGCAATGTTCTTGCCAAACCCACCTCACTGTGCAGGCTTTGACTCAGAAAAGCACACAGGCACATGTCAGGGTGACGGCTTTAGGGTTTTAGGTTTGTGCATGTATTTAAGATCTTCAGGTCTGTGTTTAAATACATAATTACAGGCAAGTGTCTGCAAAAGCGCTTTGAACTTGGGCAGTGATCCCCAAACCATGCATGTCCCCCCAACCTTCTGGATCACTTAATTCCTCACCAAAGATGCCAACATTTCCCACCCCTGCCTCAAATCAAGGCCTCAGTGTCCTCTGCCTGCATATCACACTTGCTCCTCATGTATAACCCATGATTTTCAAGTCTTGAACAAATAAGCTTTCCAAAAGAGATGAATAGTCTAAAGAACAGGTGGGGAAAAAAAACAGGGCAGAAGTTTTATGATGTGTTTGTTTTACTTTACACCCTGGATTTACAGCTGATGAACTCACGGGGAGTCATCTATTGTTCATATTCTGGCTGAATGGTTTTACTTGAAAAGGGAACCGATGAATTAAAGCACTTGACTTTAATTATCCCACAGCTTTAAGTGTTGTTAGAAAATGATTATCAGTTTTAAGCCTCTATTTTCCAGGAAACCACTGGGTGAGTGTGTCTACAAGGAAAGCACGCTCACGGGATAGGCAATGACCACATCAGGAGGTGGAAGGCATTGTCAGTATGATTCTTCTCCCTTCAAATAATCCTGTTTACATGCACCAAGCCATTGTAAGTGTATTGCTGCACTACTGCTGTTGTAATGCTGTGTCTGCAAGAGATGGTGTCAGCCAGAACAACAAGCCAAGAAACACACCAAGTCTCTCCAATTAAGCTTTTTTACCTAACAAGTGTTCATTCAGGTTCACTCCAAATGATTAAAATGTTCATGCCTCCTGATACGGCCAGAGGAGACGAGGGGGAATGGGAAAGCTTGTGCAATAATAGAGATGGGCTAATGCACGGCAACAAAGCCATTTCAGCCTGGGAAGCTGCTACTGCGATCGTGGGCTGCCAGCAGGGCAGCGCGCCAAAACGCTTCTGAAATGCGACTGCGGTTGGAGAGAGCAATAAGAAAATGTCTCACATGCCAGTGCAAACCTCTGCCATCCCAACAGAAAGAAATGGGAATGCAAAGGGAAGCCTGCAAGACCCGCTCTCCCCTCCCTGACATTCTTGTCACCCAGAGAGGTGCGAGACAGGAGGCGCGCCCGCCCCCCTGCTCATAAGCGGCGACAAATCCTGCCCGTGGTTTCTGTAGTTCTGCTGAAACTGTTGCTCCAAAAGTGAAGATCTGGCCTGGTTACGTAAAGGCTTCTGCTGTGTCAGAGCAAGCCTGCCTTCAGATGAAGCAGGACACGAGTGTGCCTCCAGCCAGAATGCCAGGGGTTTAATTACTGCCTCTGCCGCCGACGTCCCCACCAACCTCACACCGGTGGTGACGTCTGCTGCTGAAATCTGCTCCCAGTCTGTCAAATGAAGCTGGGTACGTGCTGCCTCCCACCCCTTCTCCTGCCTGTGTGGATGCTCCATCTCCCTGGGCACAGCTGCTCTCCCACACGGTGAGCAGTGCTCACACATTGCTGAGCGAAGAGGGAGAGCGACGGGCTGAAATAAAACCCTCGCTGGAGAATTGCTTGGGTCTTTTCCCCTTGTTTGGTTTCATGTTTTTCTCTTGCAGGTTTTCCGTGCTGCCTTAGCCTTGAAGACCTCTTCTCTAGCTGGCACCCACAATGCCTGAAAGGGAATTTTCTGAGGCAGAGCATTTCTGGCATATTTTCTGCTTGCCATCTGTCTACAGGGAAACATCCTCAGGGCAGGAACCTCCTGTGTCACAGGTTATATTCTGCTGGTCCCTATCAGATAATAAAGCTGTTATTAATTAAGACAGGCTGAGCAGGGACTGGTGCTCTATATATACAGTGTGCACTGCACCCAGGTGAGTGGGAGGAAGACTGGGAGTCTGGAGACCTGCTGAGCATCTCAGGGGTCAAACACAGGATTTATCCAGGCTGGGTATTTACACTGTAAGGGGCAGCTCTGGGCTGCCTTAAAACCCTGTGGATAGAAATAGATAATTGTAGACCTCGTGTTTGCACAGGAAACATGATGGTTCATTCCATCCTAAATTCCTTTTTACAGAGAGCCTCAGTGTCAGGCTGATGGTGCTGAAGTTGGACAGCTGAAGATGGTGAGAGGAGTTTGACTCCAACACACTTGACTTCTCACAGTTGTCCTTGTTGATATGGTGATGGTGAAAACATTTCTCAATTGGGTGGCCTGTGAGTGAAAAGTAGTACTCAGCTTATTTTTGTTTGGAGTTATAGTCAATGGCAGCACTGGCTTTCCCAACATATGAACAAAACCCATGTTCTTGCTGACATAATCTCTACTGATTCTCAGAACCCTGCACAAACATACATTTTTATTCTAGAAAAAAACACATGTACCTTTGCTAGGAAAAGACTCTAACATTTGAACATGATACAACTGTAATTAATATTAACTTTTTTTCCAAGTAAAGCTCTTCCAGAAAAAAAACATTTCTAAAGGAGATGTACTCTCAGAAAAGAGGACTAGATACATATCCCTGCCAAAACACATGGAAGAAACTAGAACTAATACCACACAGACACTTTCATGCTGTAAAAGTCTGCCAGGTTAGGAAGTGGATGCACAGAGGGAAAAGCTTCCCAGTTATTCTCTGGCACAAATCAATGTCACAGAGCCGCTCTGATGGAATGGAAGCTTCACACAGCACCACTGTTATTACATATTGATTCAGAGTGTCCTCAGGGTCTGTCCATTTAACTGCTGCACTACTTTCAGAATGGGTTTTGGTGTGTCCCATCATGCAGCATTCCTGTTTTTGGAAAGACCTGATGGAATGCCTGAATTGTTTTCCATAAGGGTGCTGAAACCACAACAGTTTCTGAAACAGGTGGCAGGAAACATGGGCACCTTAGGACCAGCCACCCTGACAGGACACCAGCTTGCTATATAGGTCATGGGTTCTGGGAAAATACAGCAACCTTGGCTTTGAAGGACAGATGGAAAGGTCAATTCTTCTGCAGATGGTTTGATCATTAAATGCCCTTGCCCTCCAGCTCCTCTTGTTTAAAAGGCATAGCGCTTCTTTAGGGATAGGAGTGGCTGCTGACCTCGATATTTAACTAATAATTAAATGTGATCATTGCAAAAAGGCGAAACCATCGCTTTTTGACACAGAGGATTTTGGGGAGGGGTTGTATGGGGATGTTTGGGACATTCAGGATGCCCTTGGAAAACCCTCTGTCACCCTGGCAATTGCCCACCAGAGCTGAAACAGCAGAAGAAAGTCACAGAAAAGATGGGAAGGTTAGGAAAAGAGAGTGATGTGGGGAAGCTGGAAGGAGCTGGGAGAGACTTGGAGGAGGAAACAGCTGGAAAATATGCTTTACTCATTCAGTGGACAAACAATGCAGCTCCTCCATCATTAACAATTAATCACCCTGGGTGCTCTGGCCCAAACTGACAAAGGGTTTAGGTGTGGTGACAGAAACTCCTGCACCTCCCTTCCGTGTGCCTGGATCCAGCAGGGAAATACCCAAGCCCCAGCTTCCCACCTACACCTCCAATATGAGGTACCATAATGGCTGGGTAATTGCAATTAACACCTAAAATGGGCAACACAAAACACTAAAAAAATGCACTTCCTGCCTCTTCCAGATGGATTTTGAATCCCACTGGTACATGGGAACAAATGAGGGTTGTTCCTTGCTTTATCTCTCATGTTGTCATGGCCAGATTTGGTGCTCCAACCAAGGGCACTGTGAAACTCACCAAAGGCAAGGCAGACACGGAAATATCACCTTCAGTCTGAGATCAACCCAGCACATCCTGTCAAAGCACCCACACCAGCTGGAGGGTTGGAAAGACAACTTGGCTTATCTTGACCCCTGGGCAGCCAGTGAGGAATGTTAGGTTTATGACACAGAAGAGATGGAGGACCAAGGCCATCCAGCTCAGTAAAAAGAAAATTTTTCTGGTAAGGTGTGAAAGAGAGGGATCTTTGTATATCCCTCCTTGACCACCATTTGTGTATATTGTCCAAGTAATTGTTTTTGAACAACAGCCAGTAAAGCCTTATTAGTCCAAGGAACATATTGATAATCAGCAAAAAGTCTTGGTATTAAGAGAAGAAGATTACTAAAGCACCTGGGGATGTAAAACATTCAGAAGACAACCTGTGCACTAGAAGCTAATGGGTGACAGCCTTCCCCTCCACATAAACCATCCTGCTGGGAGTAACCAGACACACAGGGATCCCACCCACTGCAGCACCCACTGGAAGTGCCACTCACAACATCTGGAGGGAGAAAAAATTCTGTTTAGCAAACTTACTCTCACTTGTAAACTCCCATTGATTTTGCTGCTTCCTACAGTATGAGTAGAGAGGGACAATCTCCCAAATTGCATTTATGTTTCAGAGGCAAATCCCTTTATGGAGAACACACCAAGACTTTTAATTAACTTATGGCCATATCACACTGTGAAACTCCTGTCACTTAGCCAGCAGCTGTCATCTAGTACTGAGAGAGCACAATGCTCTCTTCTGAGCCATTAGAAGCTCTCCTAAAATACCAGGCGGGGTTCTTTAGAGCAAGTGCCTTCAGTTTTTGGCCAGCAGACCTGTGGCACCCATAACCTACCTTTAACAGGTCTGTTAAAGTTCAGAAAACCAACCTCTTATCAGCAGGTTTCAATTTACCATCAAGGAGGCTGAACAGCCCCCCAGAGTATTCCCAGAGTTTACAAATCAAGACAACCTCACAACCTGCTACATTAGATCTTTCCATCAAAATTCCCATTGAACCGCTCTCTCTCTCTGGGTAACAAGAGGACCATGACCCAAGGGGGCATGGCTGCAGGCATGAAGAAGCCTTCTCACTCAAGTTATTCACCAAATGAATAATATGAATGAGTCTTACTGTGTTGTGAGCCTCTCAGGGCTCAAAGAACTGGAAGCTACAGAGCTGGAAGTCCAATTTTGTCTCTCCCTTTAGGAAAAATTTCCCCATAAGTGGTTACTGAACCAATCCTTACTGTACCACCCTTTACCCACTTGCAGAACTGTGTTACAGAGTAGAAAATGCTCAAAGCCACAGATCTGCAGCATTAAAGTGCTGACTGATGGAGTAGTTCCCTAGGATAAGGCAACCCCCAGTTGCAATGGCAAGACAAACATGCCTGTGTGTACGTGCAAGGATGTGTTCTCTGCCATTCCTCTGCCTCAGTGATCACAGACAACAGCAAGGCTCAAAAATTCTCAAGCACCCCAAAGTTTTGGGGGAAAGTCGGCAAAGCTGAGAAGCCAGATTCCCTCAGTGCCCTTGGTGAGAGAATAAGTGAGAAGACAAGTGGAACCCCATTATTGTGACATCAAAGGCCAACAGCAGAGAACCCTGGGCTATGGACTAGACACAAAACTGGAAGAGACCAGGCTTTGCTGGCTCTATGGCTTGTGGCACGGTTTGGTGCTCTCCCTGCAGTGTCACTGTGCCTTCACTGCACTTGGGACTCAGCTGTCCTGGTTAGGTGAGGACAGGGTTGTTCTCCTCTGCTCCCTCACCTCTGCCTGCAGTACAGGCTCAGGGGACTCTTGCCCTGCTTTGTCACCGACCTGCTAAGCCACTTTCTCTCTCAGCACCTCTGTTTCCTCATCTTTGAAATGAGGATTACGACCTCCCTGAGACACTTTGATGTCCACAGATGAAGTGTGCTGCAGCACATATGAGCATTCTCTCTATTTTAAATGCTAGGTAATATATTGCTGCAGGGCTTTTTTCTTTTGTTTATTAGCTTTTATTATTAAAAATGGAAATTAATGAACCACCCTAAAAAATTATATATATATTTGAAAAAAAAGGAAACGTTTTGGATCAGCTTTCTCTTTTGAAGATAATTATGGGAGAAAAAGCAATTTTGAAACAAAAGTGGCAAACAGCAATGCTCAGAATCTGAGAGGCAGAATGTATTTGTCCACCCTGCAGTTTGCTGTTGCAATATTCCTCCTCTCCTCCATTTTCTAAGTCACGTAGAAAACATTCTTCCCAGATAAATTATTCAGCTCTGAACTGCTGCAATGCACAGCAGGATGCCTGTAAGAGCAAAGTGCTGCTCATGGAGGGTACCTCACATGACCCAGAGAGGAAGAGGAGTTCAGACTGCAACAAGTGCTGGGTGGCAATGCAGAACCTGAAACCCACATGCACAGGCTGAGAAACCTGGCTGGATCAGCCACTCAGAGCAGTCCCTATCTCTCCTTTTCCTCACAGGAATGGCCTTGTTCCCACTCTGGGCAGATGTGCTGACTGGATGGGGTCTTCTAAAGGCACTGTTGGATGATAAAGAAAAGTTATGAGTCTCACACTGTACCTGCAGATGTTCAGGACTCAGTCAGATGCCGGCTCTGTTCCTCATGCACCAAAACCAGCAAACCACTTTGGACAAACCAGTGGTGCCCAGGAAATCCAGCAGGGACTGCACTGCCCACAAATGACTAAGTGCAGAATTTGCTCTGCATATAACTTGAGCTGCTGGGGCCACCAATTAAAATGTAAAGATGAGAATCCCATGTTCCACATTTCATTTGCAGAAAGCACTTTAAAAACAAGAACATGAAGGCAGGTTTTTTAAATTACAGGTGAAGAATATTCCCTGTAGAGCTTTTCAAAATAGTGAACAACCCCCACCCTGTCCTGCAGACAATGAAAAGCTACAGGAAGCCTCTTCTGGACTGAGCAGTGTCATGGTATGTTTGGATACCTCACTTTTGCAGTACAAGTTACTTTATAAATTCAACAATATTTTATGAGCTCATTAGGAAAGCAAACAGAAAACCCTGGCAAATAAAGGCTCCATCCCCTTTGTACATAGGAATCTAACATGTAATTTCACTCATTCACCACTTAATTCATTAGGTTTCTAATGAATTTTGAATACCCAGGAGATCCCCTAAAGCCACCAGGACATGGTCCTGGCCAGCCTGCTCTAGGGAATCCTGCTGGGGCAGATGTTGGACCAGAAGACCTCCACAGGTCCCTCACCCTCCACACTTGGGTGGGATGCTCAGCTTTGGTTTGTCTCCTAAAGCACCTCAGCTCAGATTGGCTGCCCTGTTAGGAAGGATGCTGGGACAAGGAATGATCCCAAACTCAATCCTCCCTCAATTCATCCCCACACAACAGCTCCCCACTCCAGAAAACCCTGTGGCAACACAGTCAGAAGAGAGGAAAGACCATTTCATTGTGGACATCAACTGGGGGGGAGGCCAGGAGTCACAGCGCTTCAGCTGATGAACACAGATCAGCATCTGCAGCAACAGAGTCATAGAAATCTGAGAAAAACAGAAAGGCAGAAGGAGGCAGGATTTTGTTCCCTTTGGGAGAGCAGCCCCTCAGCAGAAAGGGCCACTGGTGAGTTGTCACCTGGCACCAGCAGACTGAGCATGGCAGAGCTGGGACTCTCTGTGCACCCAGGCTCCCTGTCCTGCACCACAGCACAGGCAGAGGCAGCTGAAAGTCTCCCACTGTCACCTCTTCTGGCCTCCACCAGTTTCTCCAGGCTCCCAGCACTGGCTGAACTCCACTGGGAAAGAGAGGAGTAGGAGAAGGTGTGCAGTGATGCCTCTACTGCTCGGCTGGAGCACCTGCACTCAGTGACTGAGCCCAGAGCAGAGAGACTCTCAATGACACGGAGGCAGCTCAACTCCAACCCAGGCTCTCCTGGCTCCTTGTGGTGTCCTATGCAGCAGGAATGGACATGGAGGGAGCTGAGCTCCAAGCCATCTCCTCTCTTGTCAGGCAGCTTCTGCCCAAGACCTGCTGCAGCCACAGGGACAGCTCTCCCCAGCTGGGGAGCTGTGCCTGGAGCATCCCCCAGTTTACTCCAGCAGTGTGTCCATTCACAGCTCTTTCCACTGCAGAAAGAGAGCAGAAACAGCCTTCTCCCAGAAGGAGAGCAGAGAGGGGTCTTTGCACTCATGGGGAAGGGACAGTGGCAGAACAGAGCTGCTGCCCAAGCTCTGTCCCTCTGCCCTCTGTGTGGCATGGGCACAGCTGGGAATCTCTCCTGCCTGCCTCTTGGGTATGGGAACCACAACTCACCCGAAATTGGCAATGCAGGAGCCAGTGAGAAAGAGGCAGGTAACAAATTTTGTGTCTTCATGGTGACTTCCCTGCTCTTCTTCTTCCCCAGCCAGCTCCTTCCTCCCACCCAGCACCCACAGCTGGTGCAGGGGACAGAGGGAGCTGTGGGTGCAGTTTGGTGCCCTGTTTGCTGTAAGCAGAGGCAAGCAGTGAGCTGGAGGTGGCTTCCACTGCATCTGACATGCATTGATGTACAGGCCCTCAGATCCTGGGGCACACTTCAGTAAATAGTCTTCAAGACAGATATTTCTGATACACACATGTTCTGCACCAGATGTGCAGCAGTTCTGTGTGTGACCAAGAGACTCAGCCACCAGGATCATCTCCTTAAACACCAGCTTACACAACCTGTTACTGGGAGCCCCAAAAACCAACTTCACAGACAGAGCTTGAACCCTAAGGGCAAACCCCTTGACCCCAATAATTCAGGGAGCAGCAAGAAGCAGTGAAGCCACATGAAATAAACGTCAAGAGAGTGGTGCTGTGCTCCTGACCCTGGGTTTCCTCCTCCATCCTCGGGGATGTGACAGCACAAGCCTGTGAAAGCACACAGGCTGCTGAACACTCCCTCCATGCTGTCCCTACTGATAACTGTCACTTGTCTTTCCCACGGGTGAGCACGGGAGGGCAGGGTCAGGGACATCTCCACCCGAACACAGCGCTCTGTGGTTTCACCCTGGTGCACAGTGCCAGAGGAATCTGCCCTTGGAACACTCGGAAGCCAGAGGGCATGTCCAACATCTCCTGCTCTGCTCTCCACCCTTCTGCCCCTTCTCCTGTAACTGTCAGTGCCATCCTCTTCCAAGTCCTGCCTTGGACACCCCACCCAGGGTGAATTTATGCCTGAAAAAACATTCTAATTGAGGATTTGCAGTGGCAAAGCAACAAAGGTAAAAAAACCTCACCATAAAACCCAAATAATTGTTTATCAGCACTACCATTCAAGTGTAATTCGGAAAAGGAGCATTTCCTCTGAACTATTAAACATTTGGCTCCAACCACTGAATCACATTTATCCCCAGACATTCTCCTTTATTGTATTACTCAGCTTTTTCCAAGTCTTACAAAAACCAGGAGTGGGGTGCCTTGCCACCCAGAAACCAAAGGAAGCTTCCATGAAACCAGCAAACACCTCCCATCCTCTCAACATTGTCATTAAAAAAAGCAAAACAAACCAGAGAGGTTCTACAAGTCAGCCTATAAACCCAGGCATGAGGAGAGTAATGTCAGTGCTAATGGGGCAAGAAAGGCAGGGTAATTATACCACACCAAATTTGCAATCGTGCTGCATTCCTTGCCAGTGAAGGCCAGCTAAGAATTAGATACACCTTTTTAAATCATCAAAGGGAGTGGCTGCAAGATACAAGGTGCTGGGATTAAGATGAAGTTCTGGGTTTGCCAGTTCTCAGCAATGGCTTTGGTGGCTGGCCTGGGTGTGTCATAAACTGCTCCCAAATGGTGTTCATGCCATGCCACTTCTTTTTAATCTTTATATGATTCTCTGCATTTCAGGAGTCCCAGGCTCCCACTGAGCAAAAGGCTGTACAAACCCAGAAATAAAAGACAATACCTATCCACAAGTTTTTTTGCACCTGGTCAACCAGACAAGCTTGGTGGCTTGTACCTCAGCACCATTTCAGTGGTGCACAAATATTTATCATGTTGCTCCAGCTACTACCACAAGGTCTGCAAGCTCAGGCCCTTAAGTATTATAACTCAAGAGCTTCCCTGCCAAGAAAGCTGTTTAAAATACTGAATGGGGGCTATTTTGTACAGATGATTTAACCAGCAGTACATGGGTGAGGGAACAGATTTGGCTGAGACCTCTCCTTTTTCAGAAGAGCAAGTAGAGGAGCTCAGGTGCAGCACTCACCCTGCAGCTCTTTGCAGAGGGGAACCTTCTGGGAAGCTGGGTGCCAAGGAAGCCCCTCCATGAGTCAGAGGCTGCCCAGACATGGAATCCTGCTCCATGGACTGCTGGGCAATGCAGGCAATCTTCTGCTGGAGAACACCTCCCTTCTTCCCTGGAGGAACTACAGGAGTGACCATCACACAGGCAGGACAGTGGCACACAGAGGCAGAGCTCCTCCCTGGCTGCCTCACATTATTCATGGTGTACAGAGGATTTCAGTGTCCTCCTGGACTGTTACAGGCTAAGAGGATAACACAGCACAGAAACAGACAGGCACAGGCCACCAGAGCTTTAAAAACTCATGAATGTCCTTCTCCATCAAAATTTCATAGTGGGGGTTGGCTATTCCAGTCAATCCACGGCCAACAAAACAAATGCTGCGTTTGTGCTAGTTTTGGGAAAACGTGCCAAAAAGACAAGCACAAGGCAAAGCAGCTAGCCAAATGGACAAGTCTTGCTATTTAATTATTTTGAAATGAAAAAGTTCATTTAAAACCAGCTACAAAACAAATACATAATGATGGCCTCTCCCTTCATAAAACATCATGCTTTGGCACAAACAACTGGCTGGCCTGATTTAATGTCCAATGAATTTAATTTTATCTAACAAAGTGGCTCTCTGTACAGCACAGAAGACAAGGGGTTCTGAAAAGAGCTCTTTGGATGATGTGTAACACCATACAACTAAATTTAAAAAAAAAATAGGATGATTTCTGTTCTTTCTTAGGCCAACAGAATAAGAAAACATAATGCACTTGGTATCATCATCATGCTGAGGAGCTGAAACCCATCAAGCTAATTCCAGTTCCACTTTGTGGTAAACTTGTGGATGCACTCACCTGACAACTGTAAAGCCAGCTGCTTCTGATGTGTGATGGGTTCAGTTGCTACACTATTTACAAATTCACTCTCCAGCAAGATGCTTTTCCGTGTGGTGATGAGACATTCAGTGTTTTGGCAAGAAGAAAACAGTCCAGTGGCTTTCCCATGCCGAGACCTGGGCCACAGGGATGCTCACTGCCTCTGTGCCCAGCTGTGCTGGTTCACCCTGAAGAAGCCATGACTTCAGTACGTGACTTCCAAACATCAGCTTCTATGAGCCATCTCCAACTGGGCATCTGGGGAGGCAAACATGCCCAAATTAGTGGGCATTAGTGAAAAAAATAGCCAAGCGTCTAAACACTTGCACAATCTGTTCTTACACTCAGTACCTTTTGATTTCTCAAATGGCATCACCTCCTGATTGCAAGTGTTTCCCAATGGACACCATCATATTGAAACCCTAAATATTGCAGTGACTTTGCTTCTCCCACTCCACTTTACTTAATGTAATTAATCCCCACAGTGCCTCGGAGGAGGAAGGACAGGGACGTTCACCAACCCAGCCCAGTGTATGGGCAACAGGCACGAAAAGCCAAGGCACCGTGTGAGATCCTGCAAAACACAGTCGCTGTGTGACGTTCCTAAAGGCATGCTCATGCCACCAAATCCCAGTGGTGAAGAAGCGACAAGAACGCGTTCCTCAGTTTCCCCCACCCAAGACCCTGAACTCATCATGACAGCGCGTTTGGCGGGTCGGGTCACTCCCGCTGTGGTGCAGGCGAGGGATGCCCGGCGCGGCACGGGCAGGGCCGGCG
The DNA here is from genome assembly GCA_013400435.1 of Pycnonotus jocosus. Classification (NCBI taxonomy): domain Eukaryota; kingdom Metazoa; phylum Chordata; class Aves; order Passeriformes; family Pycnonotidae; genus Pycnonotus; species Pycnonotus jocosus. Next base: position 237,361 of record VWYP01009374.1, read on the forward strand.
GGCTCGGCCGGAGGTGGCCGCGCTCCCGCAGAGCAGCACACCCGCAGACACGGCCGCGTTGCGTAACTGCGGCCACTGCGTGTCGATGGCAGCTCACCGGCGTGGCCCGGCGTGTGCAATTACCGCACCTCGCCGCAGGCGAACTGCGGGCCGGGGGAGCTGCGGCCGCGCTCGGCCGGGAGGCTCCCCTCAGCCTCGGGCCGGAGCTCTGCCCGCCGACCCCGCTCGGGGTCTCGGTCCCCTGAGGAGGGGGCGCGGAGGGGAGAGGGGTGGATGTTCATTTCGGAGGGGCCGAGCGGTGTCTCCACCTCTGGAGGGAGGGGGTCACCCGGGACGCCCGGCTCGGCACATCCTCTTGGCCGAGGTGTGCGAGGTCGGACACAGAGGTGATCCCTGACACGATGGGCGCGGGGCTGCTGTGGCCCTTCCCCGGGCACCCATCACCTGCAGGCGCCAGGTGAGGGGCCCGGTCCCCGCCAGCGCGGGCCCGCCGCCGTCCCCTCAG
>VWYP01009374.1:237875-262020 GCA_013400435.1 Pycnonotus jocosus
GGGGCTGCCACAGACCCCCCCTCCCTCCATCCCTCCCTCCCTCTCCCCCGCCCTCCGCCCTGTCCCCGGCGCCGCCGCCACCGCTTTCCACAAGATGGCGGGGACCGTGGCCGAGCGGGACGCGCTGGTGAGTGCGGCTGTGGGCACCGGGACCGGGCCGGGGGGCCGGGCAGGGCACCTGCGCTGCGGGGCGGGCTGGGGGGGCTCCGCCTGGCCCTGCCTCAGCGCTCTCCTTTCTACCTGCAGAAAATAGAGGACGGGCATTTAAACAACTCCCTGGGATCTCCGGTGCAAGCCGATGTGTACTTCCCTCGCCTGGTAAATCACCTTTGGTTTTTTTTGGTGGGTTTTTGTTTTTGGTGGGGGTGGTGGTGTATTTTATTTTGTCAACCCCTTTGGTCTCCCCCGCCCCCGCTCAGCTCCGGCTGCACAAGGGCGGCCGCCGCTGATGCCAAGCTGACCCTTGCCACCTTCCTTGCCCCTGTCCTTTCCAGATCGTCCCCTTCTGTGGGCACATCAAAGGAGGAATGAGGCCGGGAAAGAAGATCTTAGTTATGGGCATAGTGGACCTCAACCCCGAGAGGTAACACCTGGGCAGGGCTGCCCGTGCCGGGGGCGCCGGGCCCGGGGAGGGGGCGAAGGGGGGCGGCCACCCGCACGTACACACACACACGGAGGCACACACATCGGCACGGATCCCTCCTTTCTGGAAAGGATTATTTTTATCATTTTAAATATAGCATGCTGATTTCTCCTTTGACCCATAGAGGGGGCATTTCTTCAAGGGATTCCGTTTTCACTTGGGAGTGAAGGAGCATATCAAGCATATGTATCTGCATCTATGTGCAGATATATGCACCACGCCATGCACACACACACATTCCATAACCCTGTTCTTGTCTCTGTTGAGCTTTCAGAGAGATCTGAACGAGCTGAGCTGTCTTCCAGCCTGTGCCGCTATCCAGCTTTAATAAGCTGAGAAATAAGGCTGGCGGCATTTGGGGCTTATTTGCTTATTTTTTTTCTGGCTGAACGAAAGCTGTTCTGTTTGTGTTGCAGCTTTGGCATCAGTCTGACTTGTGGGGAGTCAGAAGATCCTCCTGCGGATGTAGCCATAGAACTGAAAGCTGTGTTTACAGAGAGACAGTTTGTCAGAAACTCTTGTGTAGCTGGAGAATGGGGGGAAGAGCAGTCGTCTATTCCTTACTTTCCCTTTATACCGGACCAGCCTTTTAGGGTGAGTACCAGGATGGCAGTGGCTTACCCCATGTCTGATAAAATGTCATTTGATACGAGTTGCAGCAGAACCTGACGTGCCTTTCATGAAATCACAGTGTAGCCCGCACTGCTCCGGTTGAGACACCAGTTGCTGGTTTGTTTGTATCCATGGAGCTGCGTGGAGATCCCGCTGCTACGTGCAGCTGCAGGCAGTTCAGATGGGGCTGTGAACACCTCACCTGGGCGCTATGACAAGTCAGAGGTTGTAATACTGTGTGATGAAGCGCAACTTCCTGAGCTTAGTTTTATAACCATGAATTAAGAGGTACCTCTGTGTTATTAGTGCATTACAAGTTATTACTGGAGAATGTTAATATTCAGTGGGACTGCTGTATATATTGATGGGTTTTTTAATGGACATACTGTTTGCAATTTAGTGCAGCTAATAAGGATCATGTTCATCCTTTGTCTCCAGGGATGTCACGCTAAGGTTGACCGTAGCTCTTCGTGTTAGCAGATTAAACAGATAAGCAATAGTGGTATTCTTTTCTGAACCCTAGGATTAAACCTTCCATCAAATTTAAATCTGTAGTCACTTGGAAATGGTGTACATGGAAGTGCTGTGGTGCTGTGGATGGACTGGGTTGACCTAGAAGCAGATTCCCATCTGTAGTGTTTATGGTTATGTGAAGATGTCTTTGCAAATCAGGACTAACAAAGTGTGCGGCTGCAGAGGGCTGGTTCCCTCTCACTGCACTGAGGAAAAAAGGCTGCATGCCTTCTCCATGCAACTGACCCAGAAAAACCCCTCCTCCTCCCCATCCCTCTTACAAAACCTCACTGGCCCCTCTGCTAAATGCCACTGCTATGACCAGCTGCCAAACTCTCTTAATCCTTCTTGCCCCCAAGATAATCTCCCCCAACCCCAAAAGCTCACCATCTCCCCAGATGCTTGGTGTTAAGAGGGTGTTTATGACTGGTTTTGCTGCAAATTGGTTGCGCTCTACTTGCTTCTACAAACTCACCCTCCCATCAGGACTGGCAACACCCTTTGGTGGTGTGGGAAATGTACTTGAAAAGGCTTGGAGGCTGGGTCCTGCTCCATCTGACAGGGCTCCACTGCCTTCTGCACTGGGTGGTGACTGGGCCCTCAGACGAGCCAGACAAATTACCCAGAGCAAGTTTTGTGTGTGTCCCACTAATGACAGATGATGTTGCAGGACAGCAATATTGCACATCTAGCACGGGAGGCTGTAGAAAGGGAGTTGTTATTTTGCCTTTTTTCCCCTCCTTTTCCCAAATGCCCAGACAGAATTGAGGCTCCCTATTGACTTTGTACCTTTGATGGTCACCCTCTCAGAGAGGAATAAATCAGACTATTAAGAGTTCTTGCCAATTACTTGTGATCCAGTCCAATTAGCACTGTGGCGTGGCCGCGGGTGATGCGAAAAGCGGACTGTGAGCAGTGTTAACCATATCTTTTACATAACAAGGCCTCAGGCAGGCACTGCTGCAGTGACACAGGAGCTCCATGGCAGCACATGGTACCTGGTGCACTAGCAGGGATCCAGGAGTTCCAGCTCTCCTGCTGCCACTTCTCCTGGTGCAATGTGCTCTTAAGTCACTTGGGCTTTGGCTCAGTCGGTTTGTCACGGGCCCTGTTCCCATTTTTATACACTGTAATAGCAGCAGAGTCAAGTGTCTGGGAGCAGCACTTCACTCTGGACTTCCAGCTTCTGGAAATGACCCAGGATTTACATGTGGCTTCCCTTAAGATTTTCTCCTTAGTGTGTCTAGACCTGGAGGTCTCCAAGGGCCTGTAAAAGTGCAGTTCTGTGCCCTCATGTCCCAGCTTCCTGACAGGGCAGTTCCAGCAAAGCTTAACAACAGGGCACCCTCTCAAGCCACCCCAAACATCAGGAATCTCCCAACCTGTCCCAGCTTGTTCAGCTCCAGGCTTTGTTGCTTTTCCAGAGCATTTCTGCAGGTGTCTCAGGAGGAGGGATGAGCTGTGTCCCTCCCTGATCCTGTCTCTGCCTCCTGAGAACTGTCTAGCTGAATTCCCAGCAATCCTGCACTGCATTTTCTTCACTGCAGCCCCAGGATGGAGTCCAGTCTGACAGGGAGTAAAGGGTTTTTAGCTCTGCAGCAGCTGTGTGTGTGTGGGAGGGGAGGACAAACTTATACTCCCTTTCCATGTTTACTCCCTTCCAGTAAATTAAAAGTAATGTGGAAAGCATTGCGGAGGGAACTGCCTCCTTATGCAGAAAAAGAAAAAGAAACCAAAAAAACCCCACCAAAACCAACTTTGTAGCAAGGAATGCAAGGTTTGGGTTGGAGGTGAAATTTCCTCCTGCTGTGATTAGCAGTTTGAATCTGTTTCTGGCATCATTCCAAGACACAAAACCTCCCAGTAGCCAGTGGGTTGCAGCGTGCTTGCTGCTGGGACAGCGTGAGATTGGATTAATGTCCCTGTGCAGTAAGGGCAGATCCATTATAGTGTAACTGCTGTCAAGGGGGCAGACTGGTCTCACCTTTATCTCTCGTGTGGCACATAAGTAGCACAATGTGCAGCTGCACCGATTTGAAGTGCTCTTTGTGTGCTGTGAAACAACTTCCCAGTCACACTGTGAACAACGTTTTATCTTTTACAGGTTGAGATACTTTGCGAGCATCCCCGTTTTAGAATATTTGTGGACGGACATCAGCTCTTTGATTTTTACCACCGTATTGAAACACTGTCAGCAATTGACACAATAAAGATAAATGGAGATCTTCAGCTGACAAAACTGGGCTGAGCTTGTTGGGACTGCAAATTCCAAACCAGCTCAGGTGCCATCGTCCTTTGGGAGCAGTGACAGCCGGCTCTGGACACAGCTATGGTAGGAAGGCTGCCCTGTTCCTTTTCCGCATGCAGTTCTTCACTCCTGTGCCAAGGAACCGGGCTGTTGTTTTTATCCTAACGAAGAGCACTGTTGGTTTATAGACATTGAGCCGTTTTTCTTGGATCAAAATAGCCCACCTGTGCTGGATAATCAAATTGGAATGGATTGGGAAAGACTCGCAGTCTCGTTTCAAATCTCGCAGAAAAGGCAATCTCTGAAATGCAGCGCTAGAACCGGTTACTGAACAGTAGTGACGACAAAAACGAGTATTTTTCTTTTGCAAATATTGTTTCTGCACTGAAGTGGAGTAGTGTAGCACAACATAGGGCCACGTGCTGACGTCCTTACCCAGGGCCTGAGCCTGGTTCCATGGAAATCAATGGCAAAACTCCCACTCACTTTAATGGGGTACAATCAAACTGTCTAGTCCTTAGTCAAGCACAATTCCCACTGATTTCTATGGCATTTTTGCACACACCTTGGGGCCTGCACTTCTGCTGGTGTGAATCAGGGTTACCTCCATGGCTTGTGATGGAATTTTGCTGATTGCCCTCAGCCCCTGGTTTGGCCCAAGGACTGTGCAAAAACTGACTGAGGGTGTGTGGACACAGCCTGTGTATTTTAGTCAGGGTATTTGCATAGAATGTAGATCGTTATGAGTTTTTGCACAACGTCTTGTTAATACAATTTTTAAAACTTATCTGTAGTTTATTTATTTATACTCATTGTATGTATTATTAGTAAAAATGAACGATCTTACTGATGATTTGAGAACAGCAAAGTGTAAACATTTTGAATGTACAAAATGTTCTAGGTTCTTTGGGTAAACTTTACATATCGTTCTTGAGAAACCATGTTTCCTATCGCACATTTAGTTACATTTTAATGGAGCCCTCTAGGCCCTGGGAAAACGTGGGCATGGTAGTTGTTGGGGTGGGGGAACTCTGCATATTCACTAGAATCTGTTTTTCAGGGCTTACTAACTTTGCTGCACAGGATAGGTTTGAGTTGAAGTCAATCCGTTTTTAAAACTTAAACAGCAAATTTGTGGGTTTTACTGTGCTTTCATAACCTGAGAAAAAAAGTTAAATTTGGCAATCTCTTAGTTCAGAAAGAGAGCCAGCCTCTTTCCAAGGGAGATGGGAGATTCTTTACACTTGTTTGAGAACATATTTGGCCTTTGATATGACAATTAAAACTTGTCTAGACAGCCAAGTTATTAATGCTTGAAAATCAGCTACTGCACATGAATAATAACTTTTCAAGTAGCTTTTTAAATAGTAAGTATAGCTGTATAAACACAGTCATTGCGCTACACTATAAATGAACACAGCCACTTTTCTTGACTTCTTTAGGACTAAGTACACTTTTTTCCTTGGCTGCTCACAGTGGACTTTAGTGGGTCTTTCTGAGTAGTTACAATCATGATATAAACATACATTCAGGCAAATTTGAAAACACATAATATAGGGACTAAAACACAGACTATAAAAACATCCTTTGTAGTAGAGTATTTAAGAAAAAGGAAAAAAAAAGAAAAAGAAAAAGTATCTCACAAATGGAACTATGTTAAACCTGCAATAAAAGTGTGGTTTAAAGCAACCAGAACTGGAATATCCAAAGTTAAGGGTAGAATGCCAATGCAAAGCCTCATTTTGTGCTAATTTGGCCTGCAGTTAAGAAGCCTTAGACTGCAAGCTGAAATTCCAACTGTGGCTCTAGTCCAAAGCCTGTTGAGGTCAATCAGAGTCCTCTGAGCATAGAAGCCTGATTCTTATTTCTTGCAAGTGCAAATCTCTTTGTAAAATGGGAGAGTTGTTGCTGCTGCTGCAGATGAATTAAGAATCAGGCTGCCACCTATAAAATGCAAGTTAAAATGCTAATTTTTAGCCTTAACATTTAACGTTCCCTGACTTTTCTTCCTATTCCAAAATAAAAAAGAACCTGTTGTTTTCCAGATGAACTTTTTATCTGGTGTGTGGCTTTTAGCTGTACATTGGATTCTATTTGTACTCCAGATTGAACTGAAATGTTCCTGTCTTGCTCTGTTTTTACTCTTTTACATGATACATAATGACTGTGTCATTTTCCATTGTATAAAGAATGCTGACAGTGTTTCGGTACAAAATATATTCTTAAAAATTATGATAATAAAAATCCAAGGGAAAGGTGCTTCTACATGAGGTATTTTGGATTTTTCTCCAGCTTGGAAATTCCCTATGGTTCCAAAGCTGATGCTTTGGCAGAAGATGAATTCTCTTTGGAGAGAAATTTAGCACCCTCTGTGCCTAGTGCTTTCTCCAGCTGGACATCCAAAGCCAGGTTTGCTGATGCAGGGCCAGTGGGAAGTGTAAGTAGCACCATGACCCTGCAGTAGCACAAACCCAAAGGGAATCTCCCTGACAGCCCACCAGCAGAGATTCCCCCTCCATGCCTTTATTGTATCCTGGGAAAAGCATTTTGGCTGCCTTGGATTTTCACAACCCCCAGGTCTGCAGGGGCTGGAGCAGCACAGTGCCTACCCCAGGGATGTCAAGGTGAACTCAGTGCAGTGTCAGGGGCATCTCTGGTGGGAGCCAGGGCTTGATGATCCTGCCTTGCTCCTGTTCCCACCCCCTGTGCTGGGCACTCCCATTTGTTCCTGCTCCAGGAGTTTGCTCTCTGGGGAAAATGCTCTTTTGACCCTGATTCTGGTTTTGCCTTTGCATAACTCCACCACCTGATCCTGCGCTGTTGTGGTTTCTGAGCCAGGCTTCGAGGCAAGAATGGCTGAGAATCCTCTTCTCATGGGTTATGGCTTGGCTGAGAGCTCCAGAGAGGGCAGAAAGTCACAGTTAAAAAAGCTTCCACATCTATCTGTCCATCACCTGATTGCAAGCCTTTTTATTTTTCTTTTGCTCTTGGCACTACCAGGCGATGGCAGGAGATAAAAGGATGATGTCTGTGTAACCAAGGGCTGTTCCACTCGTGCTTGACTCACACTGGCTGATCATGTTAAGAAGAAACTGCAGAACACTTGAACATGCAGTGTAAGTCAGGGAAAACTGAGGCCTTAATTGTTTCTACTCAGCTGGAATTTGGGTCAAATCCAAGTGTTTCAAATGGGAGACTGCACTGCAAAATTTATACCTGAATTTTTCAGTTTCCACAATTTAAGGATTACTCATATCCTTGTTTTGGATGTAAGCCCTAATAGACATGAAATAAAGAACTGTTTCCAAGTTAGGCCAGGTCTATAAAATGTTTTTCAGTAGGCACATGTGGTCTATGAGCTTCTTGGAAGCTGCAATTCTTCAGGACTTCAGGAGTGAATGAACCAGCCTTTGAAATCTTATGCTAAAATTTATTAGCTGAATATTTCTGTGGTTTCTTCTGAATGAGGAAGTTGATTCTGCAATGAAAGAAGCCTTGAATGGGTAAAACCCATGTGGAGTGGAAACACTCAGCATAGCATAGCTTTATTTTTCCAAAGAGGAAAAAGAAAAAAAATACAACTAACCAAAAAAAAAATCACAACCAAATTATTTAGTTATGTTTGGGATTGGCTGTGATAAAGCTGATTTGATTTTAAAAAGACAAAACTAGGTTATTGCCTGCTCAGAAAGAGCCTTGAAATATTTCAGTGTCATGTGAGGTTGTCTGTCTAAACATATTTCACACAAACGCTTTTTCACAGGCAACTTGTTAAAACTGTTACAAAATACCTTCTTTTTGTGTCACAATTAGAAATGCTCGCCCCACCTTGAAAGAACATTTTGTACTAAATATTCACGTGTTGTCTATGAGTACTTGCACTAACATATTATATCCTCCCTCCCCTCCCTGGCTAGTTTGAGCAGAAATAGGTGTAATATTGCTAAACCGGTTGAATGTGGCAGGAGCTTGAGGCCTAGCATCTTTCTCCAGGGCTGTTTTGAGTAAACAGCCTGAAAACCAAAGGGAGAGCCTGAATCACCACCATTCTGCTGTGCCAGCTTTCCATCCTTGTCACTCTCCTGCTGTGAGGCTGAGGCTGAAGCCCAGAGATTTTCATGCAGGGAGCAGCACTGAGATTTTTATCTTTGGCTTTGGAACTGTTCACTGTGCAGGAAATAAAGCCAGAGTAGCCACAGTGCTCGTCAGCTGGGTAGTGAGGCTGGGGTAACATGATGTGCTGTAATCCTAACAGAGCAGGAGTTCAGAGGGCATTATAGTGGACATTTCAGAGCCAGACAAGGACACAGGCTATGGAAATGCAGGGCAGCTTCCCAGGGATGGGCTTTTTCCCAGATTTTTAGCTGCCATCTTCTGAACCCTCTACCAGGACTTGTGGCAAAAAAAAAGTCCCAGCATTGCTTACAAGCTTGGACAGCACAGATTGGTTCATGTTGCTACTCGCCTGATGGAAAAGAAGCTCCCAAATAAATAACAGGAGAATATAGGAGTAGCCACTAAGGTATTTTTTCCCCACAGATATTCAACCAGTATATCCGATGTGGGACTCCTTTGGCCTCCTATCCCCAGGGAATGCTCCCCCCAGAGAACCCCAGCAGTGTTTTCTGCACTGAGGCTGCACAGTTTTCTGCACTGAGGCCTTTCCATGCAGAAAACTGCAGAACAACAATTCTGCTGAGCCAGTCAGCAACCTCCCAGCACCCCCTGAGTTGATAATGACAATGTAAAAGGAGCAAGAGTCAGGGGCTGAAGGCAGCCCCAAATGCCTGCTGTGATAAGCACAGAAGTAAGGAAGAAAAGCTGACAGCAGTGTAGGAACAGTAAGTGACCTGGTGAGGGGTTTTGTAATCGTGGTATTGTTCTGATTTCCTCATGTGGATCAGGAAGCACGCAGGTGAAAGTCCATGAATGGTGTGCAGGGTTAGAACCAAGGCCAACCCAAACAAGGAGAAAAAAAAAATGAGCTGCAGACGCCCTATCTGGCTTTGATACACCCTCCCAGCAATCACTGCTGTAATGAACACAGACAATTACTACAACAAGGAGACTCAGCAGCATGTGCAAGATCAAAATAATAAACTCCCACTCTGCCACAGGTCCTCCCTAGCTCCTGTTGCTAGGCCTCTCCATCTGTCTGTCAACAAATAAGTATGTCCTTCTGCTTTTACAATCCATGTCAAAAATCCCTTTGACTTTCATGGAAATAGGTCCCTAAGGAAAGAGTTATTTCTAGCTCTCACTCTCCAGTTATTTTCAGCTGGGGCATACTCTAAAACTGAGTTTATTTTTAAGTGTGAATAGAGGACTATTTCTGACTGCATTATACATTGGATGGAGTCAACAGGAAGTACAGCCCCTCTCAGCTGCAGGAACACTGAAATGTGAAATGTCTTGTATTCATTACCTTCTGATTTTAAGAAGTGACAGTGTGCACAAAACGACCGGGCAATAACAGTAACACCTATCATTCACCACAGATCTATTTTTATTTGTTGTGCTGGTTTCATAATGAACTTTTAATAACAATAAAACATGAAATCTTCACTAGCTTGTTCTGTCTTTTTTCTGAACTATCAATGCTCATTACATATCCTTTTGACTTGTTTAACTTCTGGCTCTTTTATCTCCTGGCTGTTTTTCAGACTGTTTTAAGGTTATTGGAAAAACTCTGTGTGACCCAAGTGGGTAAAGGGTTATGCCCTACATCCTCTTGTGGCTGTAAAACACAGGGGAGGTTTTCTGATGGAAACCTCAAAATTCAAACAGTACTAAAGCTGGAGATGATCAGGATTTGAATACAGCTAGTTCTGGGTTTTTCTCCCAATAAAATGACTGACTCAGTTGCTGCACAGGAAGCTCGTCCTAGCTCTAAGCCATAAGTATTAATTGGTGGCCATCCCTCCTCAAAGCCAGACAGAGATTGCCTCTTTGCTTACTGCACACAACCCTAAGAAGAGAAATGTTGACATCTGGAGATTCTGAGATAAAACACGGCATTTGGTAACCTCAATGCAAACCAGAAATGGCTGTGAATGGTATAAAAGCATCATCTAGTCCCCACTGTACAGCAGAAGCACAGCACCTGCAGAAGTGCCTGGGGTTAAATTTCGTTAAGTTTATTGATATATGTTAAATTTCACCACTTGCATGGGCTAACTCCTACAAATGCCCTTGGAAGGCTCTCCTTTGACCTATAATACTAAATATAATACTAAAGTAAACTACAAACATGTTTTGGGGGGAAGAGAAGGGGCGAGGAGGACATCTGATGTGGCAAGAGCTGTGTGTGCTTCTCTCCCATTCAGATCAGTGCTACAGACACCTCACAGCTGGGCCTTATTTTGGTGGACTGTTTCTGAGCTTCAAGTGAAGCCAATTCATGTTGAGGGATTTACTCACAGGAATACACCAATATGACTCTTTGGTAGCTCTGCATAATTTATTTTTAAATTATGACTTTCACCGCTTTTCTAAGAATAGAGGCTGGCTCTGAAACATCACATCGGCTCCAGAATTCTTCAGAAGTTACACATTTCTTATCCTGCTGAAGTTCTGAGGCTTCAGTTTCCTCACTGGTGCCTTGCTAGACCAGGGCTGTGATCCAGGAGGGGTCATTCTGTGCAAGACCCTGAGAAGGAGGTGTCTTTCAGCAAGGCTGAAGGAGACCTGCTGCTCTCTCTCGGAGTAAGAAGCCACAGCAAACCAGAGCTATGCTGACTCCTGGTTGGCAGAGCAGGGTTTTGAGGCAGGAACAAAAGCCTGGTTAATCAGAAAAGCTCCACTGAAGCTGAACAGTAAACTAAGCAGTGGAGAAAAGCAGGATTTCAGTACTAAGCAATCTGATACTCACAGCAGAGGCACGGGCTGGAGTTGCTTCAATGGAGCAAAGTAAAGCTCCAGCCTGTGGAGCAGGCTCTTGCCAAGCATGGATGGGAATGCTGGAGGTTTCTGACAGTGCTCAGTGGCTCTGCCTTTGCCTGGCTCCAAAAACCCCTCTGATGGGCGAAAAGCCAGTGCTGACAGTTATTGTAATGTATGACAAGCTCCAGTAGCAGCTCCAGCACTGCATGCTCCAAGAGGTAGGATCCTTTCCTGGCTGCTCTCTAAGAAATTTTCTGTTCAGTGGGAAAGATAATGGCTGTCTAAGAGAGACCCAGACCAAAACTAAGGACGGAATATGGCTCTAGGTAGAAAAACACTCTCAAGAATGTAACAGATTCACTACAATCTTCAGGGGAAAACAAAGTGTTTTAATTTAAAAGTACAAAGCCTGCAGCAAGGATAGAGTGTTTCTTTTACACCCCATTTTTGGAAGAAAGATACAATGAGCTACAGTGGCTATTAAACATCAGGGGCAAAACTGGGAACAGCTTTGGATTATTGAGAGTACAGAACATGGCTTCCACATGCATTGCCCTCTATTTCCATTGCCTTTTCTCAGGGATTGCCAGTCCTTTCCCTGCTGGAGAACCATGGCTGGACACCCCACTGCCAGAAGAACTCTTCTGTGGCTTCAGACCTTTATGTGTCTTCTAACAGACACTGACCAAGGTGTACTTTATGTCGCACTGCTCACTGAACAACTTCAAAGCACTGACAAATATCTAAAATTAGTGTTAATTCATTAATGCCTCTTGCTATTTCTGACTTTATTGCTCTTATTCTATGGGCAGGGAGAGGGAAGAACAGAGATGCAGCAGCCATTACTCAGCAGTCAGAGCTGTAATTTGGAATACGCTGATTTCCACACAACATCTCATCACTGTGGCATTTGGCCACATTGAATTTCAGGCTCCCAAGCCCCCTCCTTTGCTCACCAGGCAGAGATTATTTGGACAAAATATACAATGGTAAGGTTGAGTAAGGCTGTACACTGAGTAGCTCCTCTGGGATCAGAGGCACTATTTGTAATGCAAAATCCTTCCAAAATACAGCTTTTTATAATAATAAAAATGAATGGCATCCCATCAATTTTTTTTCACAGCCTCCCCTGACTCACAGTGCTTTCAACTGCCATTTAAATAATGCAGGAGAGGAGATAGAACAAGATCAGGGAGTTTGCTGCACCTTAAATTTAAAAGATGGTGTGCACACGTGTTTCCCTAGACAAAATACAGCAATCACAACCTGAGTGATGCAAAATCTCTCCCAGGTTTGGTGGAAGTACACTGATAGCAACAGAGCACTTGCTGGAGTAGGAGCTGGTTTAAGGTTCCCATAATAAACCTTACCACAAAGATGCTCTCAAGCAAAATAACAGGATTTTATTGAGCAAAGGGAAGCCCATGGTTTTAATGCATTGTAATGCTGAAGCTGTGATAATGCAGGCTAGAAGATGATGGTTTTAAGTGAAAGGGAAATTAGTTGTAATTATAATTGTTGTAGTCTTTATGTATTGCCAGCTGTATTGATTGCCTTCTTCCTGTGTGTGACTGGCAACAAGGGAATATGATCCATTACCTCATGCTGGTGTTGGAGAGCAGCAGAGATTGGTGTATTTTTAGAAACAAGATTCCCACAGTGTAATTGTAGCAACTGGGCTGATCATACACATGCATAGTAAAATACCAACAGACAAATTCCCGGACAGTACCAGCAAACATTTCACTGTTTGGGGTAGGAGGAAAGGGTGAGAATCCACAGCTCAGAAATTCAACAACTGCAAGCACAGCCCTTTTACCTCTGAGAGTGTCCTCTGAGGGAAGCTGGGAAAAGGCTGAATCTTTTCATTTTCCTTTTTCTTTCTAGGATGGGGTGCCCATGTTGCACAGCCAAGCATGGTGCAGATGTCCCTAGCTCACTAAACCTCACCAGGACTGCAGAAGTGCAATGCTTATTCCTGGGAAGAAAACTGTACAGATGTGGGCAGATAATTGGGAGGGCCAAGTTGACTGTAAGCAAAGTTGGTTGTGAGGCAACCAGGAGCTGCCCGTGCAGGGCCAATGTGTAGCAGCATCTGTCAGGAACTTACAGGTTTCACAAAGCATTTATTTGTCTCATGTCAGAGAAGCTGTTCCAGACTCTCTGGGAATTATATCAGCCAGATTAACAGTCCTGCCATTGTGCTGGCTTAGACAGGACTTGGACAGGACCAGCAGAGGTCTGAAACTTTCCACTAAGAGCCAACACAAGCATCTGTAAGTAGAGCAGAATATGAGTTCACTTGTGGAAGAAATAACTAAAGTACACTTAAAGCATTCAGCAGTCACTCAGGTAGTGTCAGAATGTCAGAATCCCAGCAGACTGATATTGTATCCAATATAAATAAACTGATGGTCACAGACCATCACAGGAGCATGGTGACTGTTACACTTGATAAAACTGGCAGGGCAAGTAGCTCCCAGGCTTTAGTTGTGTTAACTGGAATGTGTTCTGGAGGACAGCACAAGGAATGCTGTGACAGACAGCTATAGCATAGCTGACCTCAGAAGACCATTCAACAATCTTGAAATTTATATTTTTATCACTGCTATTCCAATTGGTGTTGGAGGCTATTTAATGCCTGACCTTTTGCAGGATCCTGTTACGTTTATGCATGTGGATATTGTTCAGGAATGGCAGCATACTACATGCAAAGAAAATCCCTGTCTGCTTTCAATGTACCACTCTTCTGTCTCATTATATGCCCTTCCATCCTCCAATAGATGGATGAATAAAGAGAAGACCATAACCTAACTTCTAAGTATCACTTAGCTTTCTTCACACTTTCATCATGTTTATTATCACCTTTTTCAAGGTGCACAGACCTTTTCAACTTAACGACCAAATAACAAACTGGAAGCTTTTCTAAAAGATGTCTTCAATCCACGCTGCAAGAATTAACAGTCACCAGAGTCAAAGTAAATTGCAGGTGGTGGTGAATTGCCTAACATCCTGATGTAAAGGTAAGATAAAGGCCAAATCTGGGGGTGTAGCGAAAACATGAAATCCAAATGTACAGACTTTGCATTTCAAGTTTTATCTTCATGTCAGAAAAGCCTCTAATTATGCTGAAATGTGTGCTTTCAAGCTTTCCTACACCTGGCCTTAAGAAAACTCCCCCCACCCCAAACTGACTGCAGCTAATGTCTCCTTCCATGTCTTTCTCTCCCCACAAGGGATTTTAGATTGTGAATCTACCTAGCCATGCCACCAGACCAAACAGACCTCCACCTTCTCAGCCTGTCTCCACCTGCCTCTGGCCAGCCTTCAGATAATTTTTGTGTCTTCCTTTATGTTAAAGCCATCCTCTTCTACCTGCAGTGCTGGAAGGGAGTAGCCAGGCCTGGCTTTTCAGAGCTTACTGCTCCACAGAGAACATCTTGTTCTGGACAGGGCATGGCAGGAAGAAACATTCTTCGTAACATTTGGGATGATGTGAGCCAGGTTTCAAACAGGAGGTCATAGCTTTCACTGCCAGAGACTGCCACCCATCTTGGACATGTAGCAGCTCCATTTGCCATCTTCTAAGCTGCTTAGTTCAGACCTCAGAGAGATTCAGAGGGAGATCCTGGTTACCTTCACAGGTGAACTGCCATATAGGGCCACGAAGCCACAGGCTGTGGTGCCTGGATCAGCGTGCCAACACCTCCACAGCAACCAGAGACACAAATACAATTACAGACGCATTTAGTGGGAGAAGGTGGTGCAGTGACTCCAACATGTGTCAACAGCTTCCTGGGGTGAGGATTTAAAAGTGCTATTTGGTGCAATAAAGACTGATGTTTAATACACAATTTTCTGCCTTTTTTTTTTAATTATTATTTTTTTGCTTAGGTGAGCAGAGTGACTACATTAATGGGAAAACTGGAAGCCTTTCAAGCTTTTCAGTGAGTGAGTAGTAGCTCAAAGCTCAAAGTCCAAGGGCATTTATGCCACCTTCTGCAGCATCTGATTTCAGCTGTGGTAATTCAGTCTGGTCTCTGTGGGTTCCCTATAGAAGCAGTGGGAAGAGAGATGCTCCTCCAGAGGATGATTTAGCAGGAATGATTTTGATGTCCTGAGTGGTTTTCTGGAGGCCTTAGGTCCAGTGGTTATAAAGGAACCTTGAAGACACTCACTCCCTACCAAACACCTAAATGTAGATGCCTGATATCCTTTTCACACACATACACATCCCATGTTTGAAGTTAAAATAATAAATAAACCAGATCTGGAAACCGTAGACCAGAGATAGGTGACTCCAGGTGTTTCCTTAGAGTACCTATTAGGAAAGAAACTGCCACCCTAAGAAAGTGAAATCCAGCAAAAGCTGTCAGTGCTGAAGGCAGAGGGAGGTTTATTCATAACTAACACAATAAAGAAGACACTTGCAATTTTGCTTCCACAGAGGTTCACCTGTCTTGCCAGCCTTGGAAAAAGATCTGAATAAAAGGCCCTTGAAGAAGCCAAGGCACTTAAAGAGAGTCTGTACAACTTCCCTCTTTAGCATTCCATAGGCAGTGCAAGCATCTTCTACACACAGGAGTAAGAAACAATACACTCTATCAACTAGAAATGCTAATGGCATGGGAAGGGCTCTGTAAACATGTGACCTTTACTTACTTTTAATTCTTTTCCATCCTGCTGAGAGCAGAGTTTCTTATTGGTGAGATACAAAGTAATTATTGGTTATTAAAGGAACTTTAGGTGGCTCACAAGCAGATTCTGCATTGCCAGAAAAGGTGGCAATAGGAAAGCACTGAAAGTGAAGCCAGATAAAGCAGAACTGTGTTTCAAGAGAATAAATGTATCACTTTTCTTAGTCTGAACAAGGTAATTTTTTTCTCACTGTCCTTTTTGAACTGTTCAGCACTGGCACATGTAGGAAGACACAGAACATTGCCTTCTTGGAATTCAAAATATGCAATAGCTCTTGGCTGGGGAGTTTATCTACAAACAGCACCAGAAATGAAAAATATCTCAGGATTAAGCCTGTATTCCTTGGTGGTCTCCTACACTTAAATGTAGAGGAAACAATGCTGGTACTTCAGAGATACTGAGGAGTCTACAGCAGCAAATAAATCTGACCTGAGCTGCTTTTGGTTGACAGTTTTGTGTGTAGCTCACCATTTTGTCACAGAACCATGGAATCATAGAATATGCTGAATTGGAAGGGACACATCAGGATCATCAAGTCCAACTCCTGGCCCTGGCCAAGTCACCTCAAGAGTCACATCCTGTTGATGCTTTGAGAGGCTACCTAAAACAGAGGCTAGGCAGTGTTAAAGCCATAAAGCAGATATTTATTAAAAAGGCCTTCAAAGGATACACCTCGGGCAGTACAAGAGCCTGGCTGAGGCTACACCCAACATGGATAATGGATCACATGTTTTCACACTTTTATAAGTTTTGGGCCATTTACATATTTGGGTTAATTGTCCAATTACAGCTTCAGGCTATGAAGTCCCATCCTCCCAGATTGCTCTCCTTAATTTGCTGTTTTTTATACTTTTGGGCCTGAAGCTGCAATGGTTCCTTGGTTCTTGGGCTGGAAAAGAATTGTTTTGTCTGACTAAACTGTGAGGAGAACTTGCTAACACTTTATGTGAAATTCAGAGTTATATTCTAATGCAGTACAGAATCTGCAAAATATAAAAGCTAATACTTAAGGCATCACTGTGCTTGAGAGCATTGTACAAACACTTCTTGAACTCTGTCAGCCTTGGTGCTGTGACCACTGCCCTGGGCAGCTGTTCCAGTGCCCAACCACTCTGTGGATGAGGAATCTTTTCCTGATATCCAACCTAAACCACTCCCAACACAGCTTCATGCCATTTCCTCAAGTCCTGTCACTGGTCACGAGAGAGAAGAGATCAGTGCTTGCTTCTCCTTGTGAGCATGTTGAAGACCCCAGTGAGGTTTCCCCTCAGTCTCCTCCAGGCTGAACAGACCAAGTGACCTCAGCCATTCCTCATATGGCTTCCCCTCTAGGCCCTTCATCGCCTTCACAGCCCTGCTTTGGACACACTGTAAAGGATTAATGTCTTTTTCATATTGTGGTTCCCCAAATTATACACAGGGCTCGAGGTGAGGCTGCACCAGTGCAGGGCAGAGCTGGACAATACCCTCCCTGGATTCCAAAAAAGGGCTGAATGCCAGGGTTGGGTGAAAGATCACTACTTCCACAAAGTCTGATGCAGCCTGACAGGTGTTTCAGAGTGCTTTGCCAAAATATGCATACATCAGAGATTCAGTGAGGAGCTCTGGGGGAGTGGGACAGAAACACTTGCTGGGCTCAGTCTCAGGTGACACCAATGTTGTGTGGGAGCGTGCTCACCCTCCTGCAAGGCTGGAGCCTTTACAAAGGATGGGGAATGGGCAGAGTGCCTGCAAACAGAAAGGGACAGGCCTGTGGCTCTGCACAGAGACAGCACCCCTCCAGCTGTTTATTTAACTGCAGCCAGAATGCATCCTAGTTTGTGAACCTGCCAGCACACAGGAAAAAACCATGGGATTGAAACTCCTTGCTCAGCAGATGCAGGACATAGCCTTTTTACTTTCTAAGACAATATTATTTTTGTATGCAGTCTCAGCTAGACTCAGGAGTCCTGATGTGTTCTAATCCACTTTAAGTTCCTTGTCCACTTCATCCAGCTAAAGACTGAGAAAAGATTTGGGACTATGGACTCTCAGCAGAGGGACAATGACAGTTTGTTAAACCTGAAGACTTCAGATATAAAACACTTTGCATTTTCAAACATTATTTTATTGCTAGTGGGGTTCAGGATGGTGAGATCTTTGGCACACAGAGAATCAGCGCTTGAATTTTTAAATTTTTTTAAACCTACTTTATGGTCTCCATATCAAGATAATTCATTTTAATACTCCCCAGTGAAATGAGGAGAAAATCTTCAGATTCCTAATCAGGAAGAGCTAAAAGAGCTATACTAAACCATGGGCAAAGATCTAGGCAAGGGTGATCCTACTCTGACAGAGTGACAGCACTAAAGATGTGATTTAAAGATAATGGAAGTCAAAGAATTAGAAGTCAAAGGACTTGGACACAGTCCCCTCAGTTTTAATTGCAGCTGGCTGTTCTGCAGTTTCCTCTGGAAGAATCTTACAGGGGAGCAGCCCAGTAGCTGTAAAAGACCATGCACCAAAGCCTCAGAGAAAACAATCTTCATGCAGACAAACAATATTAATCACCAAAAAAACAGGCATCTCTCTTCTTTTTGTCCTTTGCAAGAAAAGTGTAAATACATACAGGCAATCACATACAGGTTTATTCCTGATCTTCAAAATTATTTTAACACCAATGAGTCCAAAGTCTATATGTGTGTTAGGCAGGTATCAATACAGCTTGTTGCTTTCTACCAACTCACCACCTACAGTCTCTTGGGAGACTCCTCTCTTCTAGCCCCCATTTTCTTGTTAAAAACAATGATTCTGGTTTTTCGTAGCTGAGCAGTGGTGCAGTGGGAAGCACAATGAGCATCTTTGTGCACCATTGAAAGTCCTGTGGTGGTCATGCTTGCTTCCTGGGAGGTGAGATGGTTGAATTCAACATCAAGGTGTTAGGTCAGCATAAAAGAATTCACAGGAATACAACGTGGTACTCAAAACCTCACAAAAATGCCACATCTTTCCCACACACTAGCTGCCACAACTGCAGAGATTATTTCCGGTTCTTCATGAAACTCACTCATTCAATATCACGATTTTTGACTTCTGAGAAAAATTTGGAGACCTCTGCAGAGGCTCACCCAGATCCAGCATTAGATTGGAGTCCAATACAGCTCTGACCTACCCCTATCTGCTCCCTCTTCCCAGTGGAAGTGCAGAAAAAGAAATGCCAAGATGCAGCTTGGGGTGTAACAGTCGGCCCTATCCCACAAGCAACCTGACACTTTTCACACATAAAGCTTTCCCATAGGCAAGAAAGAGCTTTGAAAAGCTGTAAAGATGATTTTATAATGCAGTGATGACTCCCTCCATACAATCAAGAGAGCAAAACACACCACAGACACTCGACTGCACCAGGCCCTGGGGCACGCTTGCAGCTGTGCCATGCAACCAGAACACTTTGGAAAGCAGAGCAATAACAAGGTAATAATTGTGAAAGGGGAAGAAGCCTATCTGTTCCACTCTTAAAATGAATTAAAGACACCACAATAGTGTGCATATAACAGGATCTGACTCAGAAGAAACTGGTCTGGCTCTGTAGAAGCAAACCAGCTCCAAGGCAAACCTGAGCACGCAGTGACTCTGTCATGTTTTGTAGAGGTTATCACCCTGCTTTTCTTCTATATAGCACAGGGTTGTAGCTCTGTCTGCCTGCATCTCTATCAGATCAAGAAAAGAGGACTCTCCAGAGATGTGGCCTAGCTAGTGAGGGTGTATAAATTGTCAGTCAAAACCAGAGATGTGTAACTAACCCAGGCCTCTCTGAAGGCACGGCCTGTAGGATAATTTAAGCATGTCTTGATGGTGTAGAGCTCCAGAGTGGAAAAATCTTCTGAGTGTAACCTGCTGTCAAAGACAGTTATACAGCAAAAAGATCAAAGACTCATGGCTCAGATACACCAACCATCCCTGACTGGCTGGCCACAAGCAAGGGAAGAATAGGCCAGTTTGTGACAGCTACCCAGCATGTTCAGTCTACATCTTCCTCACCTCTGAAGCAACTCTGCAAATGGCATCTGATAGCAACTGGGTTCCATCAGCACAATTCAGAAAAAATGATCCCAGAAGGTACATGAGGACACACTTGTGGGGGGCAGCCATGTGCTAAAATTCCAATGTTATTTTTGAACAAAATCTGGTTCACATCCCACCGCCTCTTTGAATAAGAGGAACAAGCATTAGACTGGTGGGAGATCTCTAGAGTGCTCCTGAAACTCTTTCCTGCTCCACATGAAGTTAATGCAGAGGAGTCTTTGCTCCTCACAAAAACCCAGGCTATTGTCAACAGGTTTTGTACTGAGAATTGATTGCTGCTCAAAGATGTGTGAATGATCCCATAGACAGCAGCATTTGAGATAGGCTGCCAAGGAGCCAGAGGCCTGATCCTGGGACACAGCTGCATGCCTAGCAAGGGTCATGAGTCTTGGCCTCTCCACAGAGGAGAACTTGTTGGAAGCTCCACCCAGAATCAAAGAGTGGTATCTACCCAGTATAAGAACAGTGAGTTGCTAAGGATATGTTCTCTGCCCACGGGATGTCTTGCCAAAAAAGACATGGCCATTTGCAGCAAAATATGGATAAATATGGATATAATATGGATTGTGGCCAAATTTGGAAATAATTATGTCTCTCCTGCTCCTACGACATTCCACAACTGGGCAACTGGCCCAATGCCATTTCCATGCAAACCAATTGGAGGTTGCCATCAGCCATTCATTTAAATCCACTGAACTGCTGACCTACATTTGACCAAGCAGGCAGAAAAGACCCTGTGGCCTACATTATAAACAATTCGATAAAGACAGGGAAATTGATATAAAAGTCTCCTTCAAACATCAGCTCGGTGATCAGCTTGTGCTGGGAATTGAGGCTCCTTGCAAGAAGCACCAGACCCTATAAAGTGAAAGATTTATTATGTATTACACTTTTTTTTTTTTCAGCTCAGCAGTTAAAAACTGAAAACTGAGAACCAAATTCACCGGTAATGCACATCCACTGAGTTCAGTAACTTTAGAGATGGGGTGATTGCAGCTCACTGGTCCCTTGAAATGCCACAGGCTGCCCTTAGACTGCATGTTTGGTGCAGAGATGCAGAGAATGGTGGGGAGACACATCCTGGGAAGGGCTTCTGCAGACCACATCAGTGACTCCATGCAACTGTGATGGGATCATATCTGCTTCCCAGAACCAAGAAGCTGACTCAGACATGGCATCCTTTTCCCACTGCTGAAACCCAGTCAGCCATGATTTAGAAAGAGGGGTCTAATGAAGTTAAACAGATTGCTCAGGTACTTGGATTTACCTAATCTCATCTTTCCTAGCTCTCTTCATGGAGACAGAGCTGATTCAGCTGCTCTGCAGAGATCCCTGGATATAGAAGGGGTGGAGGTTGGACTTTTCCTCTCCTCATCTGCCCCACTGTCTGTGCTTGTCTTTGCCATCCTGCTGTTTCCCTCCTTGTTCTCGACACTCCTCTCTGCCTGCTCCTTCCCCCACTCAGCCTGTTCTTGGTACAAATGTCAAGCATTCACTCTCTCTTCTTTCTGCCTGTGAGACAATGATGGGATGACACAGAGACCAACAGATTCCTCCACCTGAGGGTCTCATCCTGACTGCTGGTGCAGCCAAAGGTTGTTGCATGCAGGACTCTGGCAGCTGGGGCTGACATTCTGTTGGCATTCAAACACATTTTAGCTACTTGGAGCATGGTATTTCCCCTCCTGATTCTGTCTTGTTTATGACAACAAACTCATCAAGTAGTTTAGGGTCAGGTACGGCCAATCTCTCACATTTCTTGGGGAAGAGCTTTCAAGGAAGCAATGCTCTTTTTTTTTTTTTTTTTTTCCCTGAGATCTAGCCTTCCTGTATGCCTACATCCCAGATGCTTTGCATCTCAATGAATTTAGATCAAGAAAGCAAACCTATTACAGAAAAATATGACAGAGGATAAAATTGGAATGTATGGCTCTGAAACAAGGCATCAGATATGAGTCTGAAACACAAGGAGAACGATTTTGACAAATAAATAAAGCAACAGATATGAGTCTGAAAAACAATGAGAAGGATTTTGACAAATACCTATGGAAGAAAGCACTTTCCTTCCACATCAGTTGCATTTGAGACATAAGTTGTCATTAACCTAGAAAAACCTCTGCCATTTCCATTTTAAAACCTGGAACTGAATGCTACTATCACTTGTGTTTAATGGAAATTTTGCCATTCACTGTAGAAATGAAAGGACATGACCTTTGCAAAGGCTATTGATTGTTTTTATTTATAAGATATTATTTTTATTGATAAGAGTCACTGTCAGTCACACAACATTAGTTTATTAGGAAAACTTAATCAAAACATCTGAACCTTACACCTGAATTTCAGTGACTGTGTTGACATACAGAAGTGAAATGAAGTTGTGTGATTAAACAAGGATATTGCAGGTCTTCTTAAATATATGTAAAAAAACCCAAAAAACCAAATAGTAGTAGAGGTAAGTTTCAGTGATCCTAAACCTGAAAAATACCCAACCAAACAAAACATCCCCAAACTCTAAAATGCCTGGAAATGAAAATGTCTTCAATTAGATGTTAATGGAGAATACAGGAATGTATACCACTACCCTGCACAGGTTGGTATGCAAGAGACTGCTGTCACAGTGCCTATGACACACACAGAGTGAATAGTTTGTACCTTGGAATTTCCTATCAGCTGATCTTAGGGGTGTTGGAGGCTCTTGACTCCTGCCCCACAGAAAGGAACTGACACACCAGGGAGGAGGATGACTTTGGAAACCAGCTCACCTTTGCCCAATAAATGAATGAGAACATTAAAACAGAATAATGGTCTTAACCACTTTTAAGGTCTTTTCCTCTTAAATGCAAACAGCTCACAAGCCATGCCTCTTAAAGGCAAGAGACTGTCTTGCAATGAATAATTTTGATTTCTTTTCTTATGGGCTTTCTGCATTTAGAGCCTGTACTAAAAAAAAACCAACAAGAACCAAATCAAACCAATTAGTTGCACTGGAAAGCTTTGATGTTGTAGGCATGAGAAATCTTGCTTTCCTGCTGACAGCTGAGGTACTCAACACCATCTTCTAGGAGAAGGAAATATTGCTAGATCTTGGTTTGGTTATGGACTCTGCTGACAAGCCTCGTCACCATTAATATGTACATGCACTAAAATGCACTTGGCACACCTTGCTGATGAGTTAAGTATGCAAATATGTTGAGGCCAGGTGCACACGTAGCATTGCCACACTGAAATCATTAACTTGTGCCACTTGGAGGATGTGGTCTAGGCCACAGCAGGTAAAATGGGGCTCTTTAGACATTTGAGATCTGGTTAATCCACTGGGTAACGCTCATAGGGCAAGAATGTGAGTCTTCATCTTCATTAGATGCTCCAAATCAGCTGCAAATGTGGTCAAGACTCAGAAACAACCTCCTTAAAAGAAACATAGAACCAAACCAAAGAGCCAATCCAAAACAAAACACACACACACACACAAAAACACCTAAAAAACCAATCAACCAATCAAACAAAAACAAACCCCACCACCAAAACAAAAAAAACCCCACAACCAGGCAGCTCTAGCAACAGTTCATTCTCTGCTCAGTTGCAGCTTTGTTTAACTTAGCTAACAGAATTTTTCTTTTATTGACAGATGCCCATTTAGAAGCCAGCAGAAAGCACATATTCTTCATTCAGCTAGCTTTCATAATGCTCACCTTATGAAACCACAACCACAAAAAACTTTCATATGAAGTTTTTGAGGTTGATTGGTGAATTCAGTCAGAAAAGACCTTTCTGCTTCATAATGCAGTTGTAGGGGTTATTTCAGCTATAAGGGTCTAAGATAAGTGCAGTTTTACTGAATTTAAAACATTTCAGAGAAATGTGCCAATTCAATTTCATGTCAGAATGAGAAAAAGTCAAAACATTCTGTGAAGATGAATTGCAATGATTTCACAGAATATTTGAATCATAGAATGGGATGAGTTGGAAGGGACACGTCAGGATCATTGTGTTCCAGCTCCTGACCCTGGACATGACATCCCAACAATCACACCATGTGCCTGAGACTCTTGTTCAATCTTCCTTGAACTCTGCCAGGCTTGGTGCTGTGACCGCTTTCATGAGGAGCTGTTCCAGTGCCCAGCCATCCTCTGGATGAAAAACCTTTTCCTAACATCCAATCTAAACCTCCCCCAATTCAGCTTCAGGCTTTTTCCTCAAATCCTGTCACTGGTCACCAGCAGAGATTCATGCTGCCCCTCTGCTGCCCCCAGTGAGGATGTTGAAGACCCCACTGAGGTTTCCCCTCCAGGCTGAACAGACCAAGTGACCTCAGCCACTCCTAATTCAGTTTCCCCTCCAGACCCTTCACCATCCTTGTGGCCTCCTTTGGACACTCTCTAGTGGTTTAATGCTTTTTTATGTTTCTGGTGCCCAAAACTGCCCCCAGCACTCGAGGTGAGGCTGTCCCAGTGCAGAGCAGAGCAGGACAATCCCCTCCCTTGCCC
>VWYP01009374.1:262589-295962 GCA_013400435.1 Pycnonotus jocosus
TATATATATATATATTTTTTTTTTAGAATTACGAATGACTAAGCTTTATGAAGGACATGGATGCAGAGCATAGCAGGCTCTTTCTGCCGTCCTCAATTCCCAAACCAGGAGGAGAGTCTGAGCCTCCAGACCACGCAGGGTTTTTGGGAGAACCTTTCTGAATCATCCTGGCACACCACAGCATTTTTCCATCTGAGACTTCTGGGAAGGCTGCGCCCTCTCCTGACAGTTCAGGAGTCGGTAGCAATGACTGAAAAAAACCACTTTCCTGCAGTCAACAAGTCAAGGCTCAGCCTCGGAGCTACCAAGGCCAGACCAGCTCGACTTAAAACCTCTGTTGCACGGTGCAGAAGGGCTTCACGTTGAGATGTATAGATCAAAATTGTAAATTTTTTTTCACCATGCTTCAAGAAAACTTGAAAGTTTATGCTTTAAAAATGCCTCAGTGTTTATTTGAAAATGGATAGAACACCGTGCTAGAATCATCTCCAAATAAGATACAATGTTTACAATCCACGCAATTCCGCAAAGGAAACTTTCATATGTTAAAATTATAACCTTGAGATTACTGTTGTAGCCCATGAATTCCTTTTCACAGAGCTAATACATGATATGGCTAATGCTATTATAAAGAGTCAGTCTGCCTTCACAAGCAAATGTAATCTCCTTCAACCAGCAAAGCTTATGCAGGAATGACTGAAGAAATCCCACACATCCTGTCAATCATTCACACTATGCCTAAGTGAATATTATCTTCACTTTTTTATGTGACGTGCTTACCTCTCATCCGATCTTGCATTCAAGTAAAGTGAATTTTATGGACTCACAACTGCATGCTGATTTAATGCTTCTGGTCCTGGAAACTTCTGAATGCCACCAAGAAAGAGAAGAAAAATTTTATCATGTCAGACTGTCGGAGACTATTTGGAAGAATCTTCTGCCTTTCTTTCTAGCTTAAGATATGAGTCACTTCTTCAAATCATCTGGAAATTTTACTTAACAAATTTCCTTCTAATCTAGAACCTGATTACTGACAAAATTTAAATTTCTGGATCTTTTTCTGAGGCGCACAATCGTGCTGGGTCTTTGGGCTTTTGCACAAGAAGGGTTTTACTACTTTGTTTTTCTTTAGGGTGCCAGTGTTGCAGAATGCATAACATGTAAAATTTTCTTAAGAGCAGACGTTCTTTAATGTTTGCTCTTTATATAATTTCAAGCCAAATCAACAAGGAGATTTAATCCATTAAACAGAGCAGCTAGCAAGCTCTAAGTGACATGAAGGTGTTATAAAAACAAATTACTTTGTGTACTTTCTATTTGTGGGTAGAATTGCCTTCTTAAGGTTTAGGNATTCATCAAGGTCTCTTCTGGCCTTGAGGGACTCAACTGCTCATCCCATTTTAGTGACATCAGCAAACTCACTTGGTGTTCTTTTGAGTCCTGCACTCAAGGTGTTAAAAAAGATGTTGAAGAGCACTTGGGCGAGGATGGAGCCAATAGCACAAATGAAAGCATCTGGCATCAATGAAATTAAATCATTTGGTAGGTTAAAGGACCATTTAAAATTATTTCTATGGATAATATAAGATCTTTAAATATCTGATTTGATTGTGAAATAAAAAAAAAAAAAAAAGAGAGAGAAAGGAAAACCAAGAATGATATTTTCTCAGATCACTGACCATCTAGTTTCTGATCAGCAGCATTGCCAGACATAGCAGAGAGGGAAGCACACTGCCTGAATTTTGGAGACTTATCTAACCTTTGGTTATGGCAAGTTTCTTCCTCACTCAGTGGAGAAGCCAAAAAGCTTGCACTGCCAGGAGCCTTGTTGCCCTGTATGTATCTTTGAAATTAAAAAGAAAAAAAGAAGAAGAACTGCACTTTCCACTACCAGCAGTACAACATCTTTCAGAAGATTTTCTGCATCACACTACATGTTATATAGTACAGCTTATATAAAACGAAAATTTACATTCAGGAGCCATGTTGTAGTCTTCAAAATGAGAAATAAAACCTGAATTTCGTCTCNCTCAGTGTTTATTTGAAAATGGATAGAACACCGTGCTAGAATCATCTCCAAATAAGATACAATGTTTACAATCCACGCAATTCCGCAAAGGAAACTTTCATATGTTAAAATTATAACCTTGAGATTACTGTTGTAGCCCATGAATTCCTTTTCACAGAGCTAATACATGATATGGCTAATGCTATTATAAAGAGTCAGTCTGCCTTCACAAGCAAATGTAATCTCCTTCAACCAGCAAAGCTTATGCAGGAATGACTGAAGAAATCCCACACATCCTGTCAATCATTCACACTATGCCTAAGTGAATATTATCTTCACTTTTTTATGTGACGTGCTTACCTCTCATCCGATCTTGCATTCAAGTAAAGTGAATTTTATGGACTCACAACTGCATGCTGATTTAATGCTTCTGGTCCTGGAAACTTCTGAATGCCACCAAGAAAGAGAAGAAAAATTTTATCATGTCAGACTGTCGGAGACTATTTGGAAGAATCTTCTGCCTTTCTTTCTAGCTTAAGATATGAGTCACTTCTTCAAATCATCTGGAAATTTTACTTAACAAATTTCCTTCTAATCTAGAACCTGATTACTGACAAAATTTAAATTTCTGGATCTTTTTCTGAGGCGCACAATCGTGCTGGGTCTTTGGGCTTTTGCACAAGAAGGGTTTTACTACTTTGTTTTTCTTTAGGGTGCCAGTGTTGCAGAATGCATAACATGTAAAATTTTCTTAAGAGCAGACGTTCTTTAATGTTTGCTCTTTATATAATTTCAAGCCAAATCAACAAGGAGATTTAATCCATTAAACAGAGCAGCTAGCAAGCTCTAAGTGACATGAAGGTGTTATAAAAACAAATTACTTTGTGTACTTTCTATTTGTGGGTAGAATTGCCTTCTTAAGGTTTAGGGCTGGACATGCCTCAATGATCTCAGACCCAGGGGGAGGTTAACCAGGCTTGGGAAGAAGGATGTACCAGTGATAGTGGACACAAAGAATGCAGAATTTATGGGCCCCAAGGACATGTAGCAGAGGCCCCAAGATAAGGAAGAAACCAACAAAGACAACTCAGCGACTGTGCTGAATCAGCTCTGCCTGGGTAAAAAGCAATTCCAGCAGGGACAGATCACAGCCACCAGCTAAGAACCCACCTCAGACCAAGAGAAAGCCTGAGCATGCAGACCAATTAGCACGAGAAGTGAGAGAGTCATTAAACAACAGAGGAGAGAATACTAATTATTAAGAGAACTGACTAACTTGTAGCCAATGAACACTAATTGTTTCCTAAAATGCATAAATAGTAAGAAGATTTTATAGTTAGTGTTCTTTGTTTCTGGAATACCACAGAGGACCCAGGCTTGTGCAACTCTTGGCTTGTTGTACTGTGTAAAAAAATCTGATTTTTTCGGACAACATTGGGGCTTATGTTGATGTCTGGGGAGTTTACAGGCAGCGTGTTTATTTCATGTATCATTCAAATGATTGACGAGGCAGATGTAAAAGAGAAGGTAATCATTATTTTACCTTCTCCAATTGTATTATTTACAACAGGACGATTAACAGTCATAGCCAATGATCACCAGCTGAACAGAGCTGGAATGGAAAATGATTCTTCAGGAAAGCAGCACCACACAGTAAGGGATACCTCGGGCCCCTGGAAGTTAATGGCTACTGCCAGATGTGCGGGAAAGGTCTCGTTTCTCTGTTGCTTTATAGCAAAGTGAAAAGAAATATTTTACAGCAAAGCATTTCACTGCTTTTACAGGACCTTCTCTATGCCCTCACGATTTGTAAATCACATTGTTGTACACTGGGTGGAGGTCAAAGAGCACTGAGCGCTGATTTACCCTGTTTGCTGTCGCCTCAGGCTTCTCCTTCTGTCCTGCCGGGTCAGCACAAGCTTCGCTCTGCGTTTCTGACACTGAGCTGAAAAAAGAGAACAGCCACCAGGAGGCGAAGTAATAGATCCTCATTAATAATCACACAGGCTCATTAATAGTCATCCATGATTATCTTCAGCTTATTATTATCGTAACAGGATTCAGAATGTCACAGAAACATTGCTCAAACAGTATAAATCCCCCCTGCTTCACAAAAGCCTTCCATTGCTGGTTAAATCAGCAGATTAATTATAATTATCCTGAAATGCATTTAAGGTGTTTTTTATCCCACGAACCTATCTGAAACGTGGAAAGTTCTACGAATGGCCTTGTTGTAAGCCTTTCTCGGCCAAACTACTGTGTGTTTAGACATGGTGTGTATGTATCTCTGGAGGAGCAAAGGCTCTGGAGTGATCTTATTGCTCTCTAAATCTCCCTGACAGGAGGCTGCAGCCAGCTGGGGTCGGCCTCTTCTCCCAGCCAAGCAGTGATAGGACGAGTCGTAAGCAAGAGAAGGTTTAGGTTGGACATTGGGAGAAGTTTCCTCACAGAAGAGGTGATTAAGCATTGGAATGGGCTGCCCGAGGAGGTGGTGGAGCCACCGTCCCTGGAGGTGTTTAAGGAAAGGCTGGATGTGCAGCCACGCTCTGACTGACACCGGCTGTCCACAGGCTGGACTGGCTGACCTCAGAGGTCTTTCCCAACCTAATTCCCTCCGTGATTCCGTAACGAAGCTCTAATGTCACGCTTTGCTCGCTCTCTTATTGCAGCGCTGTGCCCGCTGCACGGAGGCCAGTTAACCACGGCCGCACCACGAGCGTGTGGCACGCTACTTAAAACGCCGCTCTTTTACACCTTATCCTCTACCATTTTAACCCACGCTGGCTTGGGGCTGCAACCACCTGACGCTTAGAGCCCCTTCCAACCCCAAGCCGCTTTAGGATTTTGTGTTCAACAACACACACAGCAGCTCTACGCTGCCTTCCCTCAGCCATTCCCCCCCCCACCCCCGGGGCTCCCGCGCTGTCCTTCCCGGAGGGCGGCGGGGCCGGGCGGGGCAGGGCAGGGGTGAAGCCCCGCGGCTCCCCGGGCTGGTCCCGGAGCGGGGGGGGTTCGGCTTTGTCCTGCGGCGGGGCCCGAGTTTTCCTGGGGTTCAGCTGGGAGAGAGAGGGTTTAAGGATGGCGGGGGGGCGAGAAGTTAAGCTGTCCTGTGTGTTTGGCTTTTCCTGACGAGCTTTTTCTTTCGAGGGGCGTAAAGTGTGCCGGTTGGTAAATGCGTCTGGTCGTGACAGGCTGAACAGGGTTACGATAATCTAAGTATTATTATTATTATATATATTTTTAAGAGGTAACGTATTTCTAAAATGAGGCGAAATTGCTCAAATGCTTTATTGGGTGCTGACTCTTCAGTTTGCTATGAAAAGTGTCTACTGGATGAACCAAAATATAATTTTATTTTCTTTAGAGAAGACAGTGCCTTAAAAACAACGATTAAACATTGGGATTTCTTCAAAGTGTCAGTAAATTGGCCTCTTAATGGTGACAGCCCCTTCCTTCCAGCTTCAGCACAGAAATGGAAGCCTTCAGCAGCTTAATGCTCCTTAAGCAAACATCTGTTCATAAATGACTGGAGTGAGTAGAGAAACCTTGTTGACAGGAGCTCTGCTGGGTTGGTTTTACAAGTTTTGTTTCCATGCATGGTTTAGAGCCCAACATGCTTCATTAGAACTCACATTTCAGCTGTTGACTCCATGACAAAGTAAGTTTGATGGATGCTGCTTTTTAGCTGGATTGGTCCTTGGAGATTGGACAAAATTAAAAGTATTTCCTCCTTGTTTTATTCTCTGGACGTATGAACTAGACTTGGAAAGGCAATTAGCCTACTTTAAAAATAAAAATGTGCTGTTGTATTGTCAGCACAGGCAGAGATTTGCTCATGCAATGCACAGGTAGCAGTTTCTCCTGCTGAAGTTGAGGCTATACCTGGAGGAAGGTAACAATAATTGTGAGAGCCTGGGGAAGAGTTGGAGTACCTGTGACTACTGAGAGCTTGTTTTGTTTATTTTAAACAGTCATGTCGGTGAGAATAAATAGCCTGAGTGTGAGAATGAGACTTAAAAATATGTAGAAAAGCTCTGGTGTTTTCATTCTGCATGATAGTTGCATAAAGTACACATTGTATGACCTTTTAAGGTCGTGTGAAAGTATGACCTCTTGTTTTTACTTCCTTAATTTGTTTATAAGTAAGCAATTGAAGGCTCTCAGCCTCAGTTTTTTGTTTTTTGGGGTTTTTTTTTTAATGTATTTTGTTTTTACTCAGATCACGGTTTTGTTTAGTCAAGGACTTAACAGACTATAAAATTTGGAGTTCAGAGAGTGAATATTTGTGTTCCATACTGCTGGTGATGAAGGCTCTGTATGATCTCTACATTTCTGCTTTTAAAATCCCACCAGTGGCTTGCTAAGCTAACACAAGCCTTTTAACACCTTAATTACCCAAAGTAACATTCTGAAACTTTCAGTACTTTGAAAAGACTTGTCTGTCACAGTGGAAACAACAGAGCAGCTTAGATGGGCCTCAGTCAACCCTGCCTGTTCCTCCTGAAATATTCATGGAGCTGTCCTTGCAGATCTGTGGTGGTATCAGTTGGAAATCCAGCAGTAAAGAAGCTGATGCTCCATCGAGTTGTTTTCACTACACTCAGCAGCATAATCTTCTTGCAGATGCCATTATCTACCTCGGCAGAGTGTTCATTCCTTTCCGTGCCATTGTGCTGTTTGACAACTTAAACTGCTTCTTTGTGAACGTTTCAGCGCAGTGACATGCTAACCCTTTCATGGGGATTCAAAATACTTATAATTTTTCAGGATAGTCAGAGAAATGTGTCTTAGATCCTACTCATTCCTAGGTGTTGGAAATTTTGTCTGTTAGATTTTCTCCTTTGTGCAAAAAAACCCACACTGAGTAAGCTGCTGCTTTTGCACACACACACACAGAGGAAAAAAAGCCTTGAAATTTGTCTTGTTTGAAAACTGACAGTCTCCTTTTCAGTAGACTTTCTTTCATGCTAATGTCTTTAGCAATTAAAGTTTTCAATTTCAGGGAATATTTCTGTATTGGTGCTGCTTGCAAGGTGAGCTAAGAAATCTGCTTCTGTAAAGCAAATAACTTGGATTTTTCAAATCAAAGAGTCTTGTCTTGGGAGAACCACAGGGAAGGGCAAATCCTCTCTTCTCTTTAGTGTGTTTGGAAGTAGGGTGAAGGAAATGTGAAGCCTCAAGTTCATATGTCTATTGATAAGCGATGGAAAATAGATTTTATTCTTTGGAGTATTAGGTGTCCCTCCTGTATTGTGTTTTTAATATGAGGTAATGTCTGTAGGTGGGATAAATGATGAATAATGTAAGCCTGCTCACTGGAAAACAAGCAGTAAGTACATTTGCAGTAATGGAAAGAAGACCCATGGTTGTTTCCCTTGTTCAGCTGTATTTCCTCTGTCACAGGAGAGTGCAGCCCTGCAGATTGGTTCTGATCTTCCCTTTGCTGTGGTCTGTGTGAAGTTTGAAGGGTTTCTGTGTGATGGAGATCATACTGCTCTGTGAGGGAGTCTCTGAGAACAGTTGACCCTAGGTAATCTAGTTCTAATACTTTCTAATCTAGCATCTTTTTATCCTAATTTAGAACACATTCCCAGCTAGCTTGTTTGAGGGTAACATCCAGAAATAGATTTCTGGTTGAGTTGAGCACTGTTTTGAAAGGATTTTAGGAAATGGCAAGAATGAAAACATCTCAGTTATTGTTGCTTACGACATCTGCCTTCACACATTGTGTGGCTGTGTGCTGGACACAAATACTGCATTCCAGAGCATCAGATTGTAACCTGATGGACTGTCCCAGCCAGTTGTGTTTGCCCTTATGAATTTAAGATGTGCTTGTTCTTACAACATTTTCCCTGCTGTTTACAGGTTTAGGTACAGGCAGCATCTTCATCTGCAGCTGTTAAAGCACATCAGTAGATTTTGAGTTTAAACTTTTTTTTTTTTTTTTGCTTACAGTAACTGAGATAACCTGGTCTTTTGGGTTTGGGAAGTAATGCTATTCTTGGTTTTTTGAAAGAAATAGTGTTTAATGAACCAACAGAACATTTAGATTCATATTTTCCAACAGCTCCTCTGATTCCTCAGCTAAGCCAAAATTAAACAGGGAGAAGCGAAGCAGCACAACTACTGAAAATACATGTTTGCTTCTTCATATAGTTTCACAACATTTAAAATGAAAATGCTTGTATCCAAGATCTGCTTAAATTTCACATTTATGCCACCTAACTTGGCCTTCCTGTATTGTCAGTGACGAGAGGAAGAGCAGCACTGTCAGAGAGGTTTGAATATTGCATGGGCTGGGTTGTCTGGGGGTGCCTGGTGTTTAATGCCAGCCTCTGAGGAGTGCAGGAGAACAGGAAGAATGAGCTGCTTGGGATTAGTGACAGATTCCTGGTGGAACTCTCCTGAGTTCTGCTACTTTAATATTTGTTATACATGCAACACTTTGTAAGGTGTCCAGCAAATTCAGTGTTTGAAACCACAGTAATATACGTTGGAATTGATTATTTCCAAATGTTGGGTAGTGAGAAATAAGGCTTAGAAATGTTTGCCTTACTGGAACTGGAGAACATTGTTTTCCTCAAACAATACATGTCCAAGAAAAGGTGCTCTGAAACTCCTGCTTTGGGTAATGGACCTTCTGGCTCTAACAGCATTAAGTTCAAAATCGAAAACATTGATTTCTTGGAGGCTTTATGAAGTAAACATTTTCTTGCTGTATTTTGTTTGCTGGTAACTATTTCCAAAAATAAAAGTAAGCTTATTAAACCAATTTAAGAACGTATTGAACTTCAGTCTGGACAGACACACTCTCTCTAGAGTGGATTTGGGTTGTAGAAATGTTGTTCTAACAGGCAGGCTCTCCTCATTTACAACCACCATCCTAGAAATGGGTTCTCAGGTGCAGAAAGACTGGAAATCTGATTTCCATTGTTCATAAGCCAAAGAAAAGGCAAAGGGATAACGGGAAAGGACAGCTTTTCCTACTGGAAGCCAGCACTGTGCAGAAGTCCAAATCTGGTCATTAGTGTGGTATTTTTGGCATTTGCTCGAGGAATTCCCTTGCAGGAAGAGTTAAATGTTCTTGGAAAGATCAGATGCTAGCAGCTAAAGACTGAATCCTTCTCCTTGCCACTGCAAGGCTTTTGCTGTAAGGTATTTCAGTAACGTTGTAATTTCTGTCATGGAGATCTTGATTGTGCCATTTCTGATTATTGTGTTCCCTGTGTGCTTTAAGGAGATGGTTTGCTTGACTCAGCTTTTCTTCAGAATAATCCACAGCTGAGAGGGTTATTCATTGCTCTGCTTCCTCTCAAGTTGAGGGAAACATTCTGCTCTACAAGGGGTTTCTTTTGAATTTATATGCCTCAAGTATTTCTTTAGAGAGACTCTTTTCGACCTCCTGATTTTTTAGGTCTTATGTAAGAGCCAAACATGCTGTTTCAAGTTTTGCCTTCAGAAGAAACACAGAGAAGGAACTATTTATACCTGCTTTTGTGTAGTGTAATTGCATTGTTCTCTTTGCCGCCTGGTCTTTGTTAAAAATTGTTGCTGTTACTCTGCAAAAAGGTAGCGAACAGGGATGTGGTCTGTGTGTGAGGAAAGCACGTACTGTTCCCTATTTACTGCAAACAAATAATAAGATAGCCTGGTTTTATTGTAAATGTTTTGAAAACCTAGTTAGTGATCATAAAAGAGGGATGTGCATTTTCTCTTTCCAGTTCCTTGCCTATCAAAATTTTTCTAGCATTTCTGATTTCTGTTCTCTCTTCTTTTAATGTTTTAAATTAACTCGAATTACATTCTTAAATGCTTGAGAAAAAAGGTTTGAACCTTGAATCGTAATAAATTAATCAGCAATTTTTTATTTAGAGTACAATGTCATTATGTACTTGTGAGTGGATTGGTGATTTGCATTTATAATATGACTTAAACAGTGGTCTCCTGTTTGTGGTACTGAAACTTGTTCAAGAAATTCCTTGACAGTGAATGTTAGAGTGTGAATATAAAGAAACACATGGATGCCAGAACTAGCATTTCCAGTTAAAAAAAACCCAACAAGCAAATAGGTAAAAGACAGAAATGCAGAAAGTGGCATCTGAGAGAGAATACAATTCTTTTTTTTTTTTTCCCTAGAAAACTTTGGTAGAACCTCATGCCGTAAACAATTGATGGAAATCTGTCTTCAGTCTAATCTTAAACTGTTGAGATCTGCAGACATTACTGGCATTTGCCAACATAAATCTGTTTTTGTGACTAAAGCAATCCCCTAAACATGAACACTTTAACTGTGTCAGATTCCTCACCTCGAGGTGTAAGGTCTGAAACCAGAATCCTGGGTTGTTGCTTATTACAAATCACAAAAGTTAGACATGTTATGCTCTGTTACACAAGCAAAAACTGTTATAATTTCCTTTAAACCACAGTCCTTGTTATTATATAGTATACTGAAAAATGGGTGGTTTATTTTTGTTTAAGAAATACATGTTTAAAGAATCTATAAGTGAACAGAGCAGGTTAGCTTTATAGTTGACTTTTAAATTTGGTAGCCAAATTCCCTCAAAAATAAGGTGATAAATAATCCGTATTATTGGTCATAGAACTTGTTCAAATTCTACTTTGGGTTAAATCACGTTGTAAACATCACTTGAATTACCAAGTTTACAAAATAATGTAGGGGAATGTCTTGACCAAGGATATGTCTGAATCGGGTAAAAGGACTACAAAAGATGAAACCTCAGTTCCAGCTCTATTCGAGATGCCAGACAAAGCAGGGATTAACTAAATGAAATAAGGAACAAAATAGTTATTCTGTCAGACCTGTGGGTTTTCACCACAGGTTTCAGTGGACAGTAACTAATTTGGTTTCTAGTTGGCAGATAGAGCACTTTTGGAAGTCATGGAAAGGGACCATAATGAAATTCTTTCTGAAGAAAACTACATTAAGACTATAAAATTCCCATGCTGATTTATATTGTGAGGAGAATTGAGCCTATGCCCATTTTAAAAATTTATCACTAATTAGTCAAGAGGAGGGGGAATACTAGTATGACTTTTTTCCTTTTCTTACAGTTTGAATATGTTTGAGTTCTATATACAACAATTAAATTGTGTCAATGTAGCCTTGCACTCATTCATAATGCAGATTCTTACATTTTGGAGCTCTTCGTGTTTGGCTTTTAAAATGCAGCAGTAACATACCTGGAAATACCTGAAATTTAAAAAAAAATTATATAGAAGTCCCTACAATTTATTATGCAGTGGGTTCTTGTGGGTTAAACTGATTAAACACGTAGTAGACTATCAAACCTGTGATCAGATTTTTAAATGTAGAGTTAATGTTCCTTGCAGATCCTGTTTTGGCAACTGTTATTGAAACGTAGCTGGAGCATTGTGCTGCTGGACTGCTGCTGTGTAAATGATCCCTGTGATGTTTTACAAGTGCTTTGAAATGAAAAATTGAAGGAAGTTTCTTCTGCTCTGTGTCAGAAGTTGCAGGAGAGAAAATTTTTAAATGGTCAGACATCTTTCTACTTGTTCAATTGAGCTTTGGCAGTTTGCTTCAGCTCCCATGCAGTTATCTTTGTCCTGTGCTTATCCTTATTATTCTTGTTCCATGTCTCCCCTGCTTTATGTTAACTGGAAAGAAAAGGAGTCTTATGGGTAAATTCCCTGTGATTGTGATGCTTGCTCCTCTGACATTATTCAGTTTGTTTTCTGAAACTGCATATTTGGGTTATTTTAGATCATCCTTGCCTCCAAGGGTTCCCAACTCTATTGTGATTTATTTTTGGCTGAGGTTAAAATAGTCACGCAGTAAATGGTCAACAAAAAAAATGAGTAGAGTTGTTATGATGGCTAGTGTATGGAACTATGGATCTTCTGTAGGTTAAGAATTAATTTTTCCTGGCAAAATGAGATCCACTAATGTAAGGTGGTGTAGTTACTAATACAGACCTGAATGTGATACTTCAAATAACTCAGGTGAAAACCAACCCATACAAGCCTATAAATCTGAAAAGATTAAATCTTAAAACACATGGTTTTTGATGAACCATGGAGACAATTTTTTTCTTTTAATGGGAAAGTTCAGAAGTTTAGAGCGAGCGAAGCTCTTCTCTCAAATACCTTGTTAAGCAGCTGGTGCTGAGTAAGCCTATGTGGGAGCTTGTTGACAACTTAGGCTTTATTCTAAACAAAATTCCTTTGCAGTTCTCTTCAGTTTGCATGTTGTGTTACAAATTACTTCATGGTTTCATCTGGTAAGCATCGTGTACTTTCGTAGCTGCAAACTACCCTTTCAAAAAGAAATTGTGAGTGTGTTAGTCACCTCAAGGATGCCAGGTTCCTGGCAAATATTGAGTGCTTGGTGTGTTGTGCTTGAGAAGAACTGCAGAGCTTCATTTGTTGCTGTTTTATCCTTTGTGTGCTGCTCTTAAGGTGCTTTTATGATGTTTGCTAAAGGCGCTGGACATAAGGATCATATTTTTTGTGTGTTGCATAACTAGTATTGTAAAGTCTGCACTTATTCTGGTGGTTAGAAGGTCAAATATTTG
Source organism: Pycnonotus jocosus (assembly GCA_013400435.1). NCBI lineage: Eukaryota > Metazoa > Chordata > Aves > Passeriformes > Pycnonotidae > Pycnonotus > Pycnonotus jocosus. Next base: position 275,154 of record VWYP01009374.1, read on the forward strand.
CTAATATGTATGGGTTGTTTCCACTCTTTTTCTGTGGGTGAGGCTTAGTGTTGTTACAGTTCATTCAAGTGTCATTTGAAATGGAGAGAGCTTGGTGTGAGCTCTTCTTTGAAGGGTTTGAAGGTGTGAACTAGTTCAGTGATGTGTACAGCTGTGAATCTATACACACTAAGTAGTTACTGTTTCATTAATTGCACACAGCCTTGAACAAGTCAAGATCATTCATTAGGAAAGAGACGTTTCCATCCCTAACCTGGCTTGCTCCTGTAATGGTTTGCAATGTTAAGACAGAGAGAGGCCTTAATCTGTTTCTATCTAGGCCATGGAAATACTTTCTTCTTTTTTCTTTTCCCCCTGTGGTTTAGTGATTTGTTTTTAAATATTTTATGAATGATCATGCTCAGCTCTCCTTTTGAGAAGAAGTTTTGATGAAGTGTGTTTGGCTCTGGTGGCATCCTGATGGCATTTCTCAGCTGGTTCCTAAGACAGAAGCAGGCTGGTGGCAGCAGCTCTGGAGGCAGTGTCTTGGCTTTGTGAGAGAGCAGGGCAACCAAACAGAAACCTATGGACTGGCAGAAAGACTTAAACAGCAGGGCAGCAGATCCTAGCTAGTGGTTTTAACAGCAGTTCCTTCCTCCACTCCTTCACAATTTCAGAGCTTATGGAAGCTCTTTTTGAAGTCTTTGATGCTGGTGAGGGTCTCTTACGTGGATGGCTGTTGTGGCATGGCCCATGGAGTGGCTTAATTCCTGTCACACTCCTGAGCACACAAAGAAGTGTGGCAAAACCTAGACCAGGGTCACTGGCAGTTTTGTGAACTGCTGCTGATGGGAGGTAGAGAACTGATGAATTAAAACTGAATTTGGTTGTGCCAGTGTGTTGCACAGTATCTCAAGAGGATCATTTCAGCACTGCTGACAATTTGATCGTGTAGTAGCTTAGAGGAGACTTAAACTGTCCCAGTAGATTCTTTGTCACTTGTGAAACAGATGGGTTTGGGGAATGCTTCTTTCTGATATCTAATACAGATATTGACCTATATACACACTTATAAAATGAGGCATGAAGCTGTAAAAATGAAATATATAAGAACATGAAAGCTAGCCAAGTTCTAATGTAGCTCTGTTTTTCCCTTGTACAGGAATACATTAATGCTGAAGCAGAACCAAACAATGGAACCAGACATTATTCGAATGTACTCCTCATCCCCTCCACCACTTGACAATGGAGCTGATGATGATGATGAAGATGAGTTTGGAGGATTTTCTGGTGTGAGCACTGCTGGCGTGGCTTTTGCTGATTTTGATACTCCGGACTACAGTCATCCAAAGGAAGAGTTTATACCCACAAATCATTTCATCCCACTCCACGATTATTCTGACAATGTAGCTAGCATTGCAACTTTCACGTCTGTTAAAAATGGTAAAGATAAAGACTGCATTGCAGAGCTTCCTACTCATACTAAGGAGCTTTCTGATATGTCAGCTACTAGTACTATCAAAGAAAAATCTAAGTTTAGAACTTCAGGTACTGCTTTAGAAGATGTAAACAGAAGGGGGGAACAAAGAGACAACACTGGAAAATCAGAGGGTTTTTCTTCTCGTGTGGTTAGAACTGGTGTGACAGTTGAGAGCCAGGATGAGCAAACAGATGCTTGTAATGGTGAGAAACTTCCGTGTCTAGAGATTCTAACAAACGGATTTGCAGCATCAGACCCTGTAAATCCTCAGGGAACAGAAGATCTAGACGGTATTGGTGACTCAAAGGGACTGAAAACTGTCAGCACTCGTAGTACTGAGCAGAATTTGGACTCAATGCCTAGCTCAGGTGAAGATGTTGCAGATTTTGCTACCTTCTCAAACAAAACCCCAATCCATTTAGAGGGAACAGGGCCTACAATATGCAGTGTTCTTAACGAAAGAGACTCAGTGAGCATTCAGGAGAACAACAGAATAAACAGAGTAACCCATGGTGAAGAAGAGGTTTGCATTTCAGAAATTAGTTGTGAACAGGGTCCCTCAGCACTGGAATTTGCAATTTGTAGTAAGTCTCAAACAACTGGAAGTTCAATATGCACTACAGAGAATGGAGAGCACAGTGGGAGGAGAAGACAACATCACATAGAGAATGGCAAAGATTTTAGTAGGCCTGAGGATTCTTCAGAAGCAGCAGACATCAAGGTTGATAAGATCCAAAGCCTAAGCTGTGATCCTTCAGGAGAACAGCTGTGTGGTTCTGAAGATCTCAAGAATGGTGGAAGTAGCACTGAAGGTTTAGCTTGCAGTGACAAACAGGATGATGTGTTTGGGGACTTTGGTTCAGTCAGCAGTGCATCTCCCACCTTCAGGAATGCTCAAGACTCAGTAAACCCTCGAGATTCAGAAAGAACTTCTGAACAGCCCGCACATATTAGCGAACCTAACGAGGAATTTGGTGAATTCAGGGACACGAGTACTTTTTCTCAGCAACCAGCAAGTTTGGACCAAGCTGAACTAAATCAGGCTGCTGACACTTTAGAATGTGATGCTACCAGTAAAACTCCTGGACTAGACTTCCAGCGTACTACTGAGGTAGAAAATGGTGATGATACTGAATTTGGAGACTTTGATTCGGTGCCAAAACCTGAAGATGAGAGCGTTGCTTTCCAGGACTCGGATGACTTTGCGGACTTCAGTTCAGCAGGTTGTAACCAGGCTGCAGACTGGAATGCTTTTGAAGATGAACAAAAAGATAGCTGCTCTTGGGCTGCCTTTGGAGATGAGCAGGCAGGGGAGTCTCATCACAGAAAAGAGACGTGGCAGTCGCATAGGACAGACGTGTCTGCCAGGAGTGATGGCCCAGTGTTACACAAGACTGACAGTGTTGCTTTAGGGTCTTGCCAAGGGACTATCAGTAAGCAATCCCAAGAGCTGTCACCTTCAGTTCAGGTAAGGCTTTGTTTGGTTTTCCTCAGTCTTGTTCTGCTCTTTCTGGTTCCTGCTTCTGCGTACAACAAATATTTGACTAGGCCTTGTTTGCCTTTTAGGAGAGATTTAGTGTGCTGTGTGAGACAGGCTGATGTGAAACATTCTGCTGGGCTTGGATCTTGCAGATCTTTGCAGCACTGTTAACTTCCCACAGACAAACGAGCAGGGTGTGCTGGAACTTGTAGGAATTTGTTTAGGTGATTACATGTGATCTTTTACATAAATTGATCAAAGGAATAAGCCAACTTGAACGTTCAGAGCCTATGATCATTTTTCCTTTTGCTTCATTGCTTACTGCCTTTTTGTAAAACAGTAGTGTGACTAGAAGCTAGGATTACTGGTTCCCAAAATTTTCCATCACCATTCTCTATCATTTTTTTTCAAAATCTGATTAAAAATGATGATTTGATATGTAAATAGCTGCAGTAATTCACTTAGAACAGACAGCATGATAAAACACAAGCTGTGGAATTCTGTCTTGGGTATTCAAACTCCTGGGAAGTTAATTCTTTAGAAGTTCTTTGAAAATAAATCTCTGTTAGGTATTAATTGTGGGAAGCTGCACAGTGTAGCAACATCACAAACAGAGGACTGGTGATTTGTTAAAGCTGCTGCTGTTTCTGTTTAGAAGTTTCCAGGAAGGGGAAGTAAATAGGTTTATTTCTTACCACCTCTCCTGTGTTTTCTGCTTTTGTTGCTAAGTATTCATTAATTCCTAATTAGTTACTTCCTAAGCCTTTTTAACAGTCATTTTGAGATCTGTGGCTATTCATACAAAGACTTTTTCTTCTTAAGCGCTTAATAATACTTTTACAAAATTCAGCACAATGATTTCAGTCCAGAATTTTCTTCAAAGCTTCTTTTCATTCACATCATTCCATATGAGTAGTTTAGAGTGTGCTCTGTCTTTCTGAAGCGTGCAGCAGCACCAGCAGTAGAGGATGTTAGTGGTAATGTGTGTCTGAAAGGTTTGGATCTTCTCTGGCAATAAGAGGAAATGAGGTAAGTCCTTTCTTTCAGGACCTTGCTCGGTGACAGCCCTGCCTCTTCCCATTTCCTACCAGTGACAGGTGAAATGGCTTTTCAGAAGGTTGTGCCAGCTGGAGCTCTGCCAGCATCAGCAAATGGAATGGAGCTTTTGGGGCTTAGCACTGATTTCTTGTCATGTTAAAAGCTGTGAGCCTCAGGTCCTTGCTCTTCCTGCTCGTTGTTCCATGCAGTGACTAACACTCCAAACCTCAAAGAGATTGCACAAGCTAAAAAAAAAAGGTTCCCAAGTAAACCTGTAGGCACATTTTTGTGTCTGTGCAAGAGTTTGCTTTATCACCTTAATGTGTTGGTCCATTTCTTCAGTTGAAAGCACAAATCCATTGTTACCAATTCACTCATAAAATTAAAGAGTACTAAGGTCATTAGTGCAGTTAATCTCAATTGTTTCTCTTGCCCCTGTCCAGAATCTTGAGAAAGGAGTGGGGTGGGGAGATGATTCTAGCAAATCATCCCTTTTTTCTAGTAATTAATTAATATTAAGTGATGGTCTGAAGGTTTTAAGTATTTATTTTCACTTAAATGTCTTCTGTAATTTTATGATAGGTTTTCAACAGAAAACACTTCTGAATGTAGATGTTTATAAAAACAGAACCCTCAGAGGAAAAATAAGTTTTTCCTCCCCAAGTCTGCCTTAACAAAAGATAAAAGTCAAATTAAATTGGAAGTTCCTTACTTAGTCTGCCATGAAGTTATACAGTAGCTTGAATAGACTGTAAAGCAAATTTTAAGACATCAAGTTTTTCCATTCCTTCTCTTTATGCCACAGTCAGTTGTGAATGTTTGGATCTAAAGTGATGCTTTCCCTCCTCTGCCAGTGAGGAAGTACAGCTGAGAGAATGTTTTACACAAATAAACTGCAGAGGAAGTTGAGCTGGACATGTTTTCTTTGCTGCAATAGTTTCCTTAGCCATGCAATGTCAATTGCTACAGGTTTTTTTTTCAGTTAACTCTTAAAAACAGTAGTTATTTTGTAAGTGCTTTAAGTTTTGGAAGGATCCATTAAAACTTTTTTATATTCATACTTACTTTAAGATGAAGTAGTAATTCTGTTTGTTATCCATTGAGCCACAGTTTGCTGAATTGCTGTTAGAAACAGAGATTAACTAATGAGTCAAGATGAGCCAGCAGACAGTCCTGGTATTCTGAGTGTAGAATCTTAGTAAAATTAAACTCAGATTTTAATCAGCTTCCTTGCTGTCATTTAAGAGGGTGTCACCGAGGTCAAAACACAAAATATGGCATTTTAAAGTAGTTGCCAATCTTCTGTTTGCCATGTAGTAACTTTAGTTCTGCAGCTGTTTGCTGCAAAAGCAGAAGTACTGGCAGGCAAGATGAATCTGGTGAGAGGGAAAAGAACAAAGTTTTTCTTACCCAGCCTAAGGAAGGATAGGTAGGAGGGGATCACTTGCATCAATGTATTGCTGGCAGATCTAAAAAGCACTTGCTGTGGCAACCCAAAGGGAGCAGGCTGTGTACAGGGGAGAAATGCTGCATGTGTTAGACACTTGAGACAAATGGGAAAATTGAGATCACAGCTTGGGCTAGAGGTGAGCTGGGATCATTTACAAGATATTGAATACATTTGGTCAGTGATGGTGAGGCTGGGAGAGTGCTGATGAAAGAATTCTGAATGGTTTATAAACAGAATGATCCTAATGGGATTCTTTGCAAAAGCAGAAAATTGAAAAGAATACTTAGCCAGCAGCACTGCTGTTTAAATGTGGAAATAATGTATACAGCAATTTTCATCCATCAGAATGCTGCATGAAAGCAAAAGTTATTTATCAGAAGCTCAAGTTTCCATTGAAAAGGTCTCTGTGTATTTTCCTTTCAGTTTCTTAGTTTGTGTATTCTGAATGTGGAGATGGCAGTAAAATATTTTGCTTTCTGAATGCAAACTTGATTGTACGATGGGCAAACAGTTCAAAGGCTGTGGATTTAGTATAATCTGTAATTAAAAATAGGCTTTGCTTCAATTCAGCTATTTAATCCAGTTTTTATTAGAAAATATACACTATAAAGGATGAAACTAAGGGGAGGGCAGTTCACAAAGATGACCTTATGTAGTGACAAAAAGATCATGGTCTTTTCTTCCTTGCCTTTGGTCTCAGGCTCTGTATCCTGCACACAGTTCACAGTGCAGGATTTGTAACACGCTGACCTCTACTATTGAGTGGTTCTGTGGAGAGGGGAGAGGAGAAAGGGCATGGTGTACACACAGACCACCATCTCAACCCATATTAATGCCACATATGCCTTAATCCATTTTGTTTCTCTCTTCAGCTGTAATGCTTGGTTTCAGTGTGGCTGCAGTTTGAATTAGAGATGTGCCTTTGTGCTCATTAACAGATTTAGGGTGTAATTGGGGGTGAACTGGTTGATCCAACAAGTCTTGAGCAAACCTGCACATGCATTAATCCCTTTCATGCCATCACATTGCACGCTACCAAGTCATGTTTGTGATGAATATCAGGCTTGTAGCACAGCTTTTTTTTCCATGAGATAGTGCTGAACATTAGTCAGCTGAGGGGGTTACTCTGCTGCATTAATTTTATATATATAGGATTCAGCAGGGAGGCACAAGAGCAGTAATAATCCATGGTAATCGTGTGGGTGGGGAATATGGCTGTGCCTGCCTATGTGCAAGGAGCATGGGCATCTCCAGAGGAACAGGAGCTAAACAAGGGCTTGGAAGGCCAGATCTTACCTGATTTAGCTGAGAGTTAACAAATCCTGGAAAGGGATGAAGGAAAAGGTGCAGTGGGTTTTTAAAGTTCTCCAGTTATTAGAGAGCCTGTGCTTGAAGGCTCTGCCTCTTCAGATTAATCAGTGTGGGCGAGGCACAGTTACTGAGCCACAAATATGCACCAAGACAAAGAGAACCCTGGATCACTGTCATTTGGAGTCTATCTTGGGCAATGATCATCCTCTTGGAAAAAAGAAATTATGACCATAAAGACTTCAGCCCCTCAGTTCAGGAAGGTAAATGAAAATAGTATTGGCTAGTTATGTAAATATACCTTTCTGGAAAGGTTTGGGGGTTTTAAGTCCACTTAAAAATAGTTCTGAAGGATTTGCAGCTGAATAACAGTAAAAATCGAACTATTAAAAGTAGCCCATAATTGCTGTTTTTCACAACAGGCTGGCTGAGGGGAATCTTACAAAAGAAAATAGTTTGAGAGGGGGTTGTTTTAGCGTTACTATTTATATATCCCAGGACAAAATGATTTCCCATTTTGTACACGTAAGTGTCATCTGCTGTACTTCCTCTCAGAGTCTGACTGAAAAGTTAGTGCAGCACCAGGAGATGATAGCAATGTGACAAACTGAAATGGCCAGTGAGTTTTATGTAGTCACAAAAAATAACTGTTAAACTGTACTGAGTCCAGAAAACTTTGACACCCGTGGAAGCTGGTTGGTGTGTTCCCCATGGTGAGTTGCATCCATTGAAACTGATTCTTCAGCTCCCTCATGTTAGCTATATGGTCAGGAAATTTAGCTCTTAAGAAATCCCCAAACCCACCACACACAAAAATACTCCAAGAACCCCAATAAAAATGACCAAATAAAAACCCCAAATACACCCATTCCATGCACACACATGGTGAAGACAGAAGAGTAAATGATGACTTAGCTCTTCAAAGGTAAATATGTTGCTGGAAAATGTGGTTTAGTTATTAAAAAACCCAGCAATGGGAATTTCTCATTTAACCTCTATTTTATTAAAATAGTCATGAAAAGCTGTGCTAGGCACTCTGCAGAACAGCGAGTTCATGATTTAAGTTAAATAAAATCTCAGTGGTTAATAATTTTTTTTGGCCTCTGAGCTTTGTTCTGTCATTTTTTGAGAGCTTTCATTCAGTTTCTGACTTCTAACTAGAAGCCAGTCATGTCCATATGGACTTTATTCCTTTCCTATTTTATATGTTTAGCATCTTGGATCTTTCATAGGCTCATTTCCACCTCCTTTAATATGTTTTTTCTTTTATTACACTTCACATAAGCTTGATTATCTAAACATGCTCAACAATTTAACTCTTACCTGGTTTTATTTCTTCTTAGGTCTTCAAGTTTTGTGTTTGGTAGATGCAAACAGCCCAGAGTTTGTGTTGCTTCCTCTGTGGCCTCTTTTCTTGGCAGCAGGATGAGGAGGGTTAAAGGCATTCTCTGGTTTTGACTCTCCCTTCCTTAAAGCACCTCTGGAGGTGCCAGAGCAGAGATGCTGTGGGATGTCAGAGATTTCCTAAGGGAAAATGAGGGCTTGTGTTAAAAAATGGGGCTGTGCCCTGCAGTGGAAAGGGGAGAGGGTGGAAGGACAAAGTGCCACTCCACTCTTTGAAGGGGACTTCACCTGGGTGAGTTCTTGTGTCTCCTCCACAGCTCAAATGTGATCAGAACCATGGAGAGAAGCAAGACACGGGTTTTCTTTTTCCACTCTTGCACACAGAGTTCCCCAAAACTTCACCCAGGGAAGCATTACAGCAGTCCCATGATGAAAACTGCCATTTGTGTCCACTGTTTCTGTAGTGAGGCTCAAGTTTCTGTGGCAAATTTTATTATCTCCTCTTTTCATAGCTCTGAAGAAAGGCAGTGACCTGTCACTGTTGGGTTCGTGTGGGGGCAGCTGGGGAGGATTTGCTGTGCTGGGTGGTCAGTGAAGAATTGCTGTGTTGAAGGAGAAAATGGATTCTATGGCCTTGTGGTGGAGAAGAAGAAAAAAACCCAAATTGTGTAAACCAAGAACTTTGGGCTTTCATCACTGAAGGATGGATCTTGCCCCCTGTGTAATTGCCACAGAGATAAATTCTAATCCTGTGGTTATGCTTATTTAAAAAAAAGTGTCTCTAATACTTTGTTTTGTTCTGGTGGTGATTACCACATATCTTAAGCGTCTTACCAAAATCTTCTATCTATTTACAGAAACTGTGGGGCTTTAAATTTATCAATAAATAAATTTATTGATTTCTCAACTGTTTGGAGAATCATAGTTAATGTTTAATGGCAGCTGTAGCCTTTTCACATCTTCTCTAAGTGCCTTCAAGAATTATTCTTTTCAAATGGCCATGGAGAGCAGTCAGGTGTCAAATATTTCTAGTGACCTGAAAAGTTGATAAAAATTGCAGTCTGATTTATGCAATAATAGATTAAAGTTGATAGGAAGTGGATATTTACACCAGCTTTAAAATCTTGGTGATGCCCTTCATACCTGGGAGCTGTGAGCACAGGATTTCATCAGCAATTAGAAGAACAAGTTCAGCTGCTTCCATTGCCACTGCCTGGAGATGTGTGTTTGTGCACTCATCCCTTTGTCCATCTGCACATACAGAATTAATTACTCTGGTTTGCTATGGAAACCATTCTTTGTTGTATAGAAATAAGGGCTAAGCCTGGCTGGAAATTTAGAAAAGATGACAGGAAGTGTAAAGAATGCTATAGTTAAACTGTTCCTGAAATTTTGGCACGATTCTTAAACTCAGATTTGAAATGTGACACTGACTGAGATGCTGCTTGGTTCTTAGAGATGTTCTGCTAATTCTTTCATTACCTAAGCAAGCATATTTTTAGTCACTAGCATGTTCTCAAATGTTGATCCTTTTCAAGAAACGTGATGCCTTGCTGTTTCCATGGTCCAATGCCATTCATCTGCCTCTTGCTTTTCCCTGAGAATATGTACTCTTGCTGTATTACAGGAATGAAGTAAGCATCACCTGTTGATGCAAGATAAGGAGAACTGATAAACTGTAGGCAAAATTAAGGTTTAAAATTGAAGCAGAGTGTGTGTGCTGAAGCATTAGGCTAAAATCTGGAATACTGTTTCATTTTACTTCCTAAAAGTGTAAGTTAGTGTCTTAGTTCGCATCAACAAACACAAAACAGCCTACAAGTTTTGCAACTTAGTATATAAGCAGAATGAGCATGGAGAGATTATTAAAAGGAAAATTATATACTGTAGAGCATGGCTCATTGTGGTCAGAATTTACCTGAGAGATAATGAAGAAGAAAAGAAAAAAAAAAAAAGAGGTGTGAGTCAGGTATGCTCTGGATTCAGATCTTGGCACATTTTTACCTTATGGTTTGCAAGTAACTGTGCCTGGTGGCTGTCCCTGTCAGGCATTTCTTTCACAGGTGGTAAAACTGAAGAGCTGATGCTCTGAGCCAATTAATTTTCATGTTTTTTGCAGTTAGTGGCTGAATAGAAAGAATAGTGTGGACAGACTCGGTCTCAGTTCCTGACTCATCATCCCAACTCCAATACAGAATCCAGATATTCTGATAACGTGTTTACCTCTGTTATGTTTGCTGATGTCCATGGTCTGTGAGTTCTTAGTTGAGATGAGAGACAAGGCAAATTTTTCAGCTAAAAATTCAAGTGAGAAATGTTGTAGATAACTCTTGGAATTGTGAAGCAGATATTTTCCTGCATGGAGGTTTGTCCCAGTTGTATCAATTGGCCTGACTGAAACAGGCAAGTTCCTCCTGCAGCCTTGCTTTTCTGAACTTTAAATCATCTCAATTGCAACAAGAAACCTATCTTTTGAGGTTTAAGTGTGTAAATTCAGCATTGTTGCTGGAATATGCTGCATCTCCACAGGAGGGCTCTGCTGGCACAGCTAAAACAGCCCAGGCTGTGGGATGCTCCTGGGATTTCCACCTACTCTGTTTCTTTTCCATTTCCCAGTGGAAAAGCAGGTGCTGGAGCTGCTGGATGCTGCCCTGTGTGTGCTGCAGCAGAGGACTGGGAAAGTGGTTGTTGAAGTAGAAAGATGGAAATGCTGCACTGAATGCCAGGCTTGTGCCTCCTTTCCTTAGCAAGAAAAGAGATTCAGGTGTTTCTGGCAACAAATTATTTTAAAAGGCTTTAATTTTTACAAGCATGCCTTGCAATTGGTATTTTAATAAATAATAAAAGCTTGATGCCTACCTGTTTTTAATGGGTTGAACTGGGGAAAAAGCCATATCATTGGTAGATCTGATGTCCAAGACCAATTTAACAGAGGTACAAGAAGTTGAAATCCTGTCTAGATGGAAAAACAAAAGAGAGAAGGAAATGTAAGGGAAGAACTTGAAAAGAAGACAGCATACTATGGTCATCAAAAAAAAGAAGGGGGATTTTTTTGTTTTTGTGAGGGCAGGAGGTTATTTGACTTTTTGTTTTGTTTCGTTTTTTGTGTTAGATCCATGTGCCAAGGCTCAGTGCATGCTTTGGAATTAAAATGTCTGGAAACCATTAGTGCCAATATATTCTGTTTATATTGCTGAGACATTATCCTTATATAGCATAAATCTTGTTGCATACATTTTATGCTAATTTCTAACAGGGTGACTTTGGGTTCTTCTGTAAGAACTCACTTTGCAGAGGGCAAGATCCTTACTGTTTCTTAGTAGCTAGAAGCCTGTATTTGGTGTTTTAAGAGTCTTGTGTCCCTCTGACAGTTAATATTTTGTGGTAAGTGTAATCTTGTGTTAGCTATAAGTTGTTTTCCATCTTGCTGTAATATTGGACTTATCTTTATAGCAGTTAGCAAAACTTGACATAAATATTTTCTCTTTGGTGTAGACAACATTGCTAAGTCGTCTGGAACGAATATTTGAAGTCTGTTTTCCTTCCATGCCTGTTGCTGAAATTGAAGAAGAAATAAGTTCCTTGAATCATTTGTTGGAGGCAGGTGAAAAGCAGATAACAACTGAGGAGACCTTAGGAAGTACTGGGTAAGAAACCACAATGCAACAAATATAAAATGAACTTGGACCACATATGGCAGTAATTTAAAATGAGGTGTTTGCTTTGAGCATTTTGAGAAGCCATAGAGTGAAAAATCAGCTGTCAGAATGCTTTTTTTTCAGTGACTACCTACACCAGGAGTACTTCACTTAGCAACTCAGCAGCCTATCATCTTCCTTTCAATGATGTCTCTGAATTAACCAAATATGTCTTATTAGTTACACTTGCTCTAAAGTACTGTATTTATTCATGTGATGATGAACTCTAAGCAGGCTTGGTCCTGTCTGCTGTGGACATCATTTTCCAGTAAGAAGTCTGAACTGTAATTGTTCTGAGAACACTGTGGAGTTTTAGTTCCCCTGGGTATTGTGCCTGGCCATAAGTTTAATTGGAATGTATAATAAGCCGCTTGCATTAAAAAAACAGAATAAATATTCAATGCTGCTAAGCTGTTTTTCTGGATGATAACTTGATTTGTGATGGGTTGTGCAGGGAGCTGATGGATGTGTGGACAGAGCTGCAGGACATCCATGATGCCTACGGACTGAGATACCAGTGGGGTGGCTCCCACAGCAACAAAAAGCTTCTGTGCTCCCTGGGAATCGACACAAGAAATATTGTGAGTCTGCCAGTGAAATAAATAAGGAAGCTGCTTTATATCTAGAAGCAGGTGGAAGTGTTTTGTGTGAATGCCTTCTCCTAATTGCATAATTGCACAGAGCATGGTTGTTCATGACAAACCACCCTATTAATATAAAGCCCTATTAATATAAAAAGTTGCCTTAGTTTTTAACCATTGTGTTATAATTAACATAGTATTTATTCTGTGATACTAACCTTACAAAAGTTACGTAGCATTGAAAAACATTTCCATCACTGGGGTAGAAACTCTTAAGTAAATTCTTTGTTGTTGTTGTTTTATCAGCTCTTTACAGGCAACAAGAAGCAGCCTGTTATAGTACCCATGTATGCAGCAGGACTGGTAAGCTTTTTTTAGCATTATTTTTTTTGTTACAGTATACAATGAAATATATTAAATGACATTAAATGTTAAGTGGGCTGAAAGATATTTTTGTAAATACAGTTATGGCTTAGGCATCAGTAGAAATGCTAGAAAAGAAATACCAAATGAATAATTTTCATCATGTATGTGAGCAGATACTTGATTTTAAGTGAAAGAAGTATTCAGTAGAAACAAGGAGAAGACAAGGTTTGTGATTCTAGCTGGTCTGAGCAGAATAAATGTTGTTTTTTTCCTCAAAAAATAATGCACATATATGTATACACACATACAAACACACCTATGTTTTCATGTAATCATCCACAAATGGAATAGTAAAAAAAAAAGTTTTCTTTGGTTTATATTAGGCTGATTTAATTACGTAGGTTAATTTTATAGAGTGACTTCCACAGTTTTCTGATGCAGCAAGGTCAGCTCATGTACTTCTTTGGATGTAAGCATGGTATTCAGATACAGATAATTAAAACAACTCAGAGATATTGCTGTTTTCTTCCTGTTTGTGAGCAGGGCTGTGTTTGCAACACACAGAGTTATTTTTTGCAACAGATTGCTGTTGCTGATTAATTATCTCCTGAATTTTTTATATACTTTTGCACACAATAAGCTGGATAGCAGTGATGGTAGGAATAATGTGGCTTGTTGCTTTCTGTTGCTACATTGCTTTCTGTGTTTCTCTGTTGTCCAAAAGAAATTGTTTAACTGGTGGGTAAATTCAAAGCTCCCCTAATCTGGTGTAGAAACATTTGTGGGACAGCTGATCTTGGCAAGTGACTCCCTGAAAATGGTTTAAAATGCTGTAGTTAAAAGCAAATCCTGTGCTTTTATTTGGGGGTTTCTCATTGTTCTCAGGTAGTTGGCATGTCTCAGTGCAAATTTTGGGCTTTTCGTAGATCTTCTCACCCTCAATTTTTTAAAATATCAAATTTCAGACATTTTTCATAACACTATATATATTTGAAATGTTTGCTTAAAATTGAAAATGTGAGTTTATTGTCTTAATGCTTCTTAATGCATTTATTTCCATCTCAGTAATTATCATTCTTGGTATCCTATTGAAAACTGATAATTTGGTTTGTTTCTTGTGGATTACTTAATTGTTGAGAGGGAATTAATATACCTGTACTTTTGTGATGGGTCATTTGATATTTCTGGAATAGTCTACACACAATTGGGAGGAGAAGACATCACCTTATCAAGTAACTGTTTTTTCCAGCTTAAATTACATTACTGAAAGTTGAAGGCAAGCTCCAGCTCAACACTTGGGTTTCTGTTACTGGCTCTAAAATGTTTCTTAGGCCTAAGGACTCAGGATGATTTTCCCTTGTTCTATCTACTCCTGCCCCTCTGGACACAGTGAAAGTGTCCCAGAGATACATAATTACCCCCATGCCCTTAGTTGAGGGTATTTGGCATCTGCAGTTCTTGAAATGTCTGTAAATGTGTGTGTGTACAAGTTTTTTGTTGTTTTTTTTTNGTTTTCTTGTTTATTCAGGGTATGTTAGAACCTACCAAGGAACCTTTGAAACCAATATCTGCAGCAGAAAAAATAGCTTCAATAGGACAGACACCTCCTGTATCACCAGAGATGAACACATGTGCATCTGATCAGTTCCAGGTAAAAAAACAGAGAGAGACGGGTCAAGAGGGGAAAAGAAAGAATGAGGGAAATAATGCCATGCCATGTCTCTATGTTTAAAATATCTAGATGGTATTCAAAGACACCTGTATGTAAAAGACAGGTGTTGGTTGTGTCAGATACAAGTCCTGCTCTTGGATCTGCTTTCCATGTGTGACTGGGAGTCCCTGTGATGAGGCTGGAGCAGTTGGTGGTCACCATTCCAGAGTCCTGATGATCCTTACTGTTACACAGCAGTTTGCTCTCAAAGGCAGTTAGACAGATTTTATAGGTAGTGTTACACTCATCTGACCTCTGGCTAAGGTTCTTCATCTTTCCTTATTCTGGAGTTTGTTGTTCTACATATTGATTAGCCCTTGATTTTCTGAATTATCCTATTTACATTTGTACTGTTCATGATCATTTCCTTTTGTTCTTTCTTATTTCTTCAGAGTGTCATGAAAAGCAGCTCAGCTGCCCCCAGAGAGATTTTTTTGGGGTGTGGTCATCACGAGCATAAGTGTCTGACAATTCTCTTGGCCCCTTGAGCCAGATTTAATTATCTCTTACACACAGTTGCTTTGCTGACTTCTGTCTTTAAAGTCTGATACAAAATTAATTCAGAGGGGGTTAGGAGCTTTTGAATTTCATGAATTCTCTGTTGTTGTTTCGATGTAAGGATGTTAGAAGAGCCATGCATGTTGCAATGTGTGTGGTTGTCAACAAGATAATGGGATATGCAGAGGTATTTCATTTTCAATGTCATTACAGTGATGCTCAGTACATATTCAGAGACTCAGCTGTGTCCCTCCTTAGTGCAGGTCTTGTTTAATCCACCCAGCATCTTCAGTTCCCTGCTGTGCTCATACCTTCTGGTTGAAGGCATTCCAGAATGAATTATTCTTGGGCTACACCTTAGCAGTAGGTACTTGTGACTGTAGTGATGTTCTTGCCACACTGCAGAGCTCTAAGGATGATGTGCTTGTAGCAGAGGAGATTTCTTTCTCATTGGTGAGCAGCAGTTTGTCAGTGGGCTCAGAGCTAACACTGTTTTTTATACAGCAATACACATTTGGTGCTTCCTGTGGTGCTCCTCAGATGTAGTGGAAGTGAGCAGCTGAACTGGATGTAAGACAAGGTAACAACAGTGGTTACTGCAAACAGTCTGACCTGAAGAAATCTACTGTGTGGTAAGAAAGCAGGAAATTTTCACAGTCTACATTAAAAGTACCCTTTTTTACAGAGGAGAAAACATAAATTAAGCCATACTCTAAACAGTGTAGAGAGCTGTGAGAGCCTGAAGTAGCAACATCTCTGACAAGTGCCATTTTCTCAGTTCCTTGACAGTCATGGTGCTGAAAATAAGAACCTCTACTTACCTAAGTCTCTCTTTTTCTCTAATTATGAATTCCTGCTACAGAATTTCCCCTTACTTGTCACAGTTTGATAATCTTGTCCCATAGCTTGTTCTGACAAGGCCATCTCTGTTCTGAGTTGTGGTCCATGAATCCATGTGAGAAGCTTCTGTGCTGTCTGCACTCTTGGCATTAGGTTAGCTTTTCCAAAAAGACAAATACTCATCTAAGCTTTTGAGGAAGAGATGGGTTAGAAATTGTAGCCATTCAGAGCTCTAGGAGGCTACAGTTAGATGACATTCCAAAAGTTGTCAGGGCATGAATTAATCATCCACCTCAGAGACCTCCTTTCTTTCTTGGTCTCATCTTCTGTCAATGATTGGTGGCTTCTGCTTCCTTTGAGGAAAATCCAGTTTCACATCACATTGTGCCAATGGCTCTTTCAGAATATTCCAGATTGTCCTGGTAATAAGATGATGTGCCCAAACATTTGCTTAGGAACTATGCTACAAACATTGTTAAAATATTCAGTGAAAATAGTCAGTTTTAATGGACTCTGAAACTTCTTATTCTAAAATTATTCTTATTCTGAAACTTCTTATTCTAAATGCAAGTGATTTAGATGCAACAATTTAAGTATCTCTTAAGTGTACCAGCTTAATGTGTAATTATTTAGTTAAACTTCTAAATTCCTCCATTCTCAGAATGATGATTTATCCCCATTTTCAGAAACTTCAGGATATTGACATTCTCTTTGGAAGGAGAGGCTCTGGTTGATAGATTTGTGTTCTTTGCTCAAGGAAGAGTTCTCCTCTGATTGAGTGCTGGCATTTATGGCACTTGTAATACAGATCAGTGTATGTATGTGTATGACTTCCTGCTAAGGGAATAAGACTTTGGAAGACTGATGAGGCAAAAGTAATAGTGGAAACAACATTTATAGAAACACAGAAATGCCCCCTGAATGTTTTTGTTGTAGGCCAACAGACAAAAGCATGCAGAGATTTAAAATAGAGGACTTTGGAACTAACAGAATGAAGTAAAAAGCAGTAAATGAGCTGCAGTGTTTCTTCCTAGTTCTTATATAAACCCTGAATGCTTTGCCTTCATTCCCTGCAGTGGGTCTCACTGAGTTAGGCTGTGGAAATAGAGTGGACAAATTTCCATCTGAGGCATCTGAGCTACAAGGACAAGGATCTTGAAACTGAGTTCTCAAGCAAGTTACTGACTGGTTTGTCATGTTAGTTTATTGTATAAAGATGATTTTTGTAGAGTCATTCTCTTTTCTATTAGAAGGTAGCATCTAAATTCTTCTTGAATGTGTTGTTTATCTTGACAATTGAGGGCTTTATTTCTCTGTTCCTCTGTGCTCATAACTGTAAGGCAGTAAACAGAATATTAAATAATCCCCTGATTACTGCTGCCTTGATCTAAGCATTGTGTCTCAAAGACTTCACAGGGCTGAAGTAAAAGGCTCTGTCAAGGCACATCAGATGTAAGGAGTGGCTGCTGAAAGAGGCACCCTTTGATTGAGAGACCCAAGACAGGTGCTGCCTCCTTTTTTTTTTTTTACAGCTCTAGTGGGCTTCTACATCACTGCCAAGTCTTCAGGCAGTGCATGCAAAATAAATTCCAGAGTTTGTCTAAAGGGTTGCTGTCTGGACTTCATGATGACTGCTTTCTCTTGGTTTGATACTGTTTTCTGGTTAATGTTGTTTTAAAGTTTATTTATCTGCCTCTCTTTGGATTCTTTGAGAAAAAAAAAAAAAAGTTGTCCAGATATTTCTGCTCTTCTACTATTGCTTTAGATCATTCTATTGTCTCTTCTCTCCATTTGGAACTATTTCTTTGGTAGGGTTACTTGCCAAGTTTTACTTAGAAAGTTTTATATTGGAATAAAAATCTGCAGTGACCCAGACCTTTGGAGAAGAAGATTACCAGTGATTGTTTTCTGCAGGTGCCCATTACAGCACATCTGCTTGCATGTAAGCCAATGAATTAGGGATCAGGTTATAATAGAAATATACATCTTACACTTGCTGGCTATTAGGGACTGAACCTTAATTAAACCCCGTGGGGTGACAGTCTCTAAAAACACTTTTAATTACATAAGAGACCATCAGGACTTCTAACACTGACAGATGCAAACTACCATATTATTGGCCACCAGCCAAAGGCTCCATCAGGAACTGCTCTCCAGTTTATACGTGTGAAAAAGATCCAAGAGTGTGAGAGTGTGTGTAGCTTTGTTGACAGAAAAAGAAAGATTTGCAGGTAAGAGATGCTACAGAACTTGCTGTTCTGTCAGATGGCAGCTGTGTAAAGGGGTTGTCTGAAAAGAGCAGCTTTCAGAACTGATAGAATTTTGCCAATGAATACACACAGTGAAATGGCTGGATTACTTGCATGTAAAGCTTTTTCTGGAATGTGTATGATGCTCATTTGTGGGATCCATCTAAGTATTGACATTGTATTTGTGTTACAAGTCCTTTTATTCTTTTCACCCAGCTTTAAGACAGCAAAATGCTTCCTTTTGTTAAATTTTGTTTAATTTTCCTTGGGTAGTTATTGGCACAGACACAAACATTTACATTCTATTCTTTTGGATTATAAGAACTCTTACATAATACATTCCAAAATTACTGTGTGAAAACATCTCTTGCTTGTATCAAAGTGAAATATGATGCAGTAAAACCAGCAGGCATTTTAATTTCCTCTTTCTTACTTCCTTAACATTCAGAGAAGTACTCTGACAGCTGAGTATGTTTTTCATTTCTATACTGTGTCCTGTAATCTAAGATGGAGGCCTCGAGGAGTGAAAGCAGTGTGCTTCATTCCTCAGTATTCTCCCAGACTGGGCATTTTTCTTGAAGCATGTTAAATAAAATAATAATTGCAGTAGCCTAACAACCTCACAGTTGCAGAAAGGCTAAACATTATATTCCCATTTGCAGGGTATGTTCCTGTTGGCTGAGGTTTCAGTGCCTGTGTTCAGGTGTCCCAGTGTAGTTTTCTTAGGGCTGAGGTAATTAGAAGCAGAAAACTTTGCTTCATTTTGCTTTTTGCTCTGCCTTCTCCTTTCACTTTGTTTGCTACTGTAAACTGGGGCTTGCCAGCATCCTGTGCAGGTGAGGGCTGCTTTACTTACCCTCTCTTTGGCAAAATAGTTGAAGTCAGCAGAGTGGCCTCATCCCACAGAGCAAACTCATATTCTTGGTATATTCTTACTGATTTGGAGTCAGACTCATTTTTCCCATTTTAGGAAGAATTCATCACATCCTTTGTCCTTTCCTGGTCGTATCTGAAAGTCATGCCTTCATTAAAGGCAAACATTTAGCTAGCCATGGGTGCCACTTTTTCCATGCTGCTGTGTCACAGTCATCAGGCCTGACTCAGGCCTTTGACACAGAATCTAGTGGATGTTTTCCTCAGTAAAACAGTTGGTAGGAAGCCACTTTACTTCAGTTTGAGTTCATTTTGCTCAGGACAAAAAGCTGCTAAATTGTCATACTCACTACCCTTTTCTTTCCCTACAAACTCCTTTAATCTTAATATATTTTACATGGGACAAAGTTTAAACAAGCTACTGATGATAGTGATCATTACTTCATCAGGTGGAGCTTCCATGCTGCTGATGTTATATCTACATGCAAATCATTTCAAGGGCAGTAATATCATTCCCAAAGCAAAGTAGAAAGTGAAGAATTCATTTCTTAACCTCCATGGGGAGAAGTACTGTTCAAGCTGTGCTCAGTACTGAAAATATTTTTAAGATATTAGATGGTAAATGTCTTGCTTAGAAAAATCTTTCCTATAAGTAAAAACAGAAATCTCCAGTTCTCTTTGTTTTGCTTCCTGTAAACATCTAGCACTGAGGAAATGCCTTTTACAGTGAGCTTAATTGTGTTACAAAGCTACCTCAAGTTGCTACAGTCTCAATTAGCAAATCTGCATTTTTCATCAGTGTCAGGTGGTTGGAAGTTTTAAAATTAAAAAATGAAGGCTGATTTTCTACAAAAGCAAAGAGAAGGTATGGCTCAGCCACTGGAACTTTAACAAATACTGATGCATTTTTAAAAAATACTGTTGAAAACATTTGTTGCTTTTCTTCCATACTGTGATTGCTTTGTTAGAAGTTGAGGGCACATCCTTTCCCAGTGCTTCACATCTTCATTGAAGGGAAAGCAGAGTGTAATGCACAGAAGTAGAAAAGCTCAGCTTCTTTTAGACATTTCTGCTGCTGTCCCATCAGTTTGTGTCCTGAGTATAGGAGGACAGTGCTTGGAAGTCACACTGCACCTGAACACACCTTCCCTGCAGATCCCTGCTGCTTGCTTGTGTCCAAAAGGCTTAACAAGAGGAAATCAAAAGGCAGGCAGGGGTGGGCTCCCAGAAGGAATCAGTATTTCCATGCTCCTCTTGTTCAAGCATTGCTGCCAATGGTTTGTATATAGATCAGGCTGAGTTAACTGTGAGAGGATATATATCATCATAGGACTTTTATTTTTAAAGGGGGTGGAGTGGAGAAGGTGTTGGTAGTTTGTCCCTCCTCTGTGTGGATTATGTTTCTTAAGAGCAAAACAAACCAAAAGAATGATGGGTGGTTTGATGATAAATAATATATATGATCAAGACAAAGCATGGATGCACAGACAGCTTTCAGTGTTCTGAATATGCCCTGTAATTGTGTGTACATAATTTTTTATGCTAAACGCCTCATCTTCCATGGAAGTAATAGTTTAATTTTCAACGATGCCTTAAGGTTTGTTGTTCAATACATATGTTTTAGTTAAATTGCAAATTCTGTTTGAGTTAGAAGTTACCTAATCTGTGCTGTTCAGAATTTAATGGACTTCCTGTGGTAGAACAAATCTACTTTGAATCTCTAGTGCATATTATGAAAACACACACCTCCCAAAAATTGGGACTTGATCACACAGTTGTCTTTTTTAGTGTTTAGACTCTAAAGAATCTGTTGTTTGAACTGCTTTGCATTGTTATAACCTGAACTGACTATAAAATCTGATTTCTGACTTTTCAACTCTAGGAATCTCTACCACCTGTCCAGTTTGACTGGAG